>CAUJLB010000034.1:0-22794 GCA_963243735.1 Neocrepidodera transversa
GAGCGCGATCGCCAGCCGTAGGAGGCAGAATGCGGCTGCAATGATCGCTCGATGAATCCGTCCTAGCGGTCTCACGATTCTTAACGAAAGTACGGAGAAAACGATAAATTGTCCAATTTTTTTCCATAAATTGGAAAAATTCCATTAAGAGTACCGCATTAATGCGACTTTCCGATAAAATCAAGATTTAAACTTGAATTTATGCCACTTCAGTAACGAAAGTAAGGAGAATGATTTGACCCTTGCGCGATCTTGGACCGTACGCTCTACGGATCGGTGGAAAAAGCTTATGAGGCGGTTCCGTCGTTCGTTTTCATATAATAATAGCAAGATTTAAATTTCTTTGCGAAAGTAAGGGGAAACGATTTTTTTTTATTTTTAACAAAGATTTTTTAAAAACAAAAAATCATGAATAAGAAATAAATGCGACGTAACATTAAATTCGTAAATTGGTCTAAAATATGTGATACTTAATATAACGAAAGTGTGGAGAAAGCATTGAACGAGCGCGATCGCCAGCCGTAGGAGGCAGAATGCGGTTGCAATGATCGCTCGATGAATCCTTCCGATCGGTCGTTTCCTCACGATTCTTAACGAAAGTACGGAGAAACGATAAATTGTCCAATTTTTTTTCATAAATTGGAAAAATTCCATTAAGAGTACCGCATTAATGCGACTTTCCTCCAAAATCAAGATTTAAACTTGAATTTATGCCACTTGAATAAAGAAAGTAAGGAGAATGATTTGACCCTTGCGCGATCTTGGACCGTACGCTCTACGGATCGGTGGAAAAGCTTATGGGGCGGTTCCGTCGTTCGTTTTCATGTTATAATGGCAAGATGTAAATTTCTTGGCGAAAGTAAGGAGAAACGATTTTTTTTATTTTTAACAAAGATTTTTTAAAAACAAAAAATCATGAATAAGAAATAAATGCGACGTAACATTAAATTCGTAATTTGGTCTAAAATATGTGATACTAAATATAACGAAAGTGTGGAGAAAGCATTGAACGAGCGCGATCGCCAGCCGTAGGAGGCAGAATGCGGTTGCAATGATCGCTCGATGAATCCTTCCGATCGGTCGTCTCCTCACTGTCTCACGATTCTTATCGAAAGTACGGAGAAACGATAAATTGTCCTATTTTTTTCATAAATTAAAAAAATTCTAAAAAGAAAACCGCATTAATGCGACTTTCCGATAAAATCAAGATTTAAACTTGAATTTATGCCACTTCAATAACGAAAGTAAGGAGAATGATTTGAACCTTGGGCGATCTTGGACCGTACGCTCTACGGATCGGTGGAAAAGCTTATGGGGCGGTTCCGTCGTTCGTTTTCATGTTATAATGGCAAGATGTAAATTTCTTGGCGAAAGTAAGGAGAAACGATTTTTTTTAATTTCATACAAAGATTTTTTTTTAAACAAAAATCAAGAATAACACATCACTGCGACGTAACATTAAATTCGTAATTTGGTCCAAAATATGTGATACTAAATTTAACGAAAGTGTGGAGAAAGCATTCAACGAGCGCGATCGCCAGCCGTAGGAGGCAGAATGCGGTTGCAATGATCGCTCGATGAATCCTTCCGATCGGTCGTCTCCTCACTGTCTCACGATTCTTATCGAAAGTACGGAGAAAACGATAAATTGTCCTATTTTTTTCATAAATTAAAAAAATTCTAAAAAGAAAACCGCATTAATGCGACTTTCCGATAAAATCAAGATTTAAACTTGAATTTATGCCACTTCAATAACGAAAGTAAGGAGAATGATTTGAACCTTGGGCGATCTTGGACCGTACGCTCTACGGATCGGTGGAAAAGCTTATGGGGCGGTTCCGTCGTTCGTTTTCATGTTATAATGGCAAGATGTAAATTTCTTGGCGAAAGTAAGGAGAAACGATTTTTTTTAATTTCATACAAAGATTTTTTTTTAAACAAAAATCAAGAATAACACATCACTGCGACGTAACATTAAATTCGTAATTTGGTCCAAAATATGTGATACTAAATTTAACGAAAGTGTGGAGAAAGCATTCAACGAGCGCGATCGCCAGCCGTAGGAGGCAGAATGCGGTTGCAATGATCGCTCGATGAATCCTTCCGATCGGTCGTCTCCTCACTGTCTCACGATTCTTATCGAAAGTACGGAGAAAACGATAAATTGTCCTATTTTTTTCATAAATTAAAAAATTCCAAAAAGAATACCGCATTAATGCGACTTTCCAATAAAATCAAGATTTAAACTTGAATTTATGCCACTTCAATAACGAAAGTAAGGAGAATGATTTGAACCTTGGGCGATCTTGGACCGTACGCTCTACGGATCGGTGGAAAAGCTTATGGGGCGGTTCCGTCGTTCGTCTCCATGTTATAATGGCAAGATGTAAATTTCTTGGCGAAAGTAAGGAGAAACGATTTTTTTTTAATTTCATACAAAGATTTTTTTTAAACAAAAATCAAGAATAACACATCACTGCGACGTAACATTAAATTCGTAATTTGGTCCAAAATATGTGATACTAAATTTAACGAAAGTGTGGAGAAAGCATTCAACGAGCGCGATCGCCAGCCGTAGGAGGCAGAATGCGGTTGCAATGATCGCTCGATGAATCCGTCCTCACGATTCTTAACGAAAGTACGGAGAAAACGATAAATTGTCCAATTTTTTTCCATAAATTGAAAATTTTTATAAAGAAGACTTTCCGTTAAAATGAAGATTGAAATTAAAATTTATGCCACTTAAATAACGAAAGTGAGGAGAAACATTGAAACTAACGCGATCATGGACCGTACGCTCTACGGATCGGTGGAAAAGGCTTATGTGGCGGTTCCGTCGTTCGTTTTCATGTCATAATAGCAAGATTAAAATTTCTTAACGAAAGTAAGGAGACCGATTTTTTTTATTTTAACAAAGATTTTTTTTTCAAAAATAAAGGAATATATCATTTGCAATAATATCACAATTAAAAAAAACAAAAATCGTTGATGCTGAAATAACGAAAGTTAGGATAAAAAGTTAAAACTTAACGCGATCGTAGTAAGGATTAATCTACTATTCGATAGTTGGTTTTTCTGTTGTCGCAAATGTCGTTCAATGTCTTGACGGAAGTAGAAAATTGCATTTTTTTTTATAACGAAAGTGTGAAGAAAACATTGAATGAGCCCGACCGCCGGTCGTAGACGAAATTCAGTTGTATTCCATGAATACTTCCGAACGTCTCGTTTCCTCGCTGTCTCACGATTCTTAACGAAAGTGAGGAGGTAACGATAATTTTTTATAATTTTTTTTTCACAACAATAACGTAGATCGTATGCTCATCAGATCGCCTGAAAGAGCTCGGACGGCGGTTCGATAGTTTGTTTTCTGCTGTCGCAAGTTTTCAGTTTCTTGGCGAAAGTTAGGAGAAACACTCATTGGACTTATCGAATAGAAAGAAATACAAATAAATCGATTTTCGACAGGAGACTGACGTGAATCAATCCTGTCGATTTAATTGCTTTTTTGAACCTTTGCAACTAGTCAATTAAGGTGCAATTGCCTTTGTACGTGATATATTTGAAGAAAAGTCAATTTTTCCACAAAACACTTTTAATTAACGTTATTAATATAGGGGTATTCTCAATAAATTTTATGTGTATATTTGTTCAAAATGAGGAATATACATTGAAGCACAAATTTTTATTTACCAATGAAGCATTATCGTGATAACTATTAGATAAGCGATTTTAATTTGCTGCGTAACAAATTCGGTTAAGAAAAGAATTGAAATGAAACACAAGTACTTCAAATGGATTTTTCAACGATATAAATGGCTCAAATTTTAGAAAATCTTAAATATTAATGAATCTGACTGAAAAGAGCTGTTGTTTGTGACAAATTTTTAAGAAAAATCATTTAATGTAATAATCTTCCTACCGCTAGGAGAGTTTCGTATGTTCTTGATAAGCAACACATGGAGTAGACAAGGCTTGTTACAAACGATTGTAATTACCTAACGCAATTTATTGGACGATTTATTTTACGATTTTAGTTGAAAAGAAAGTTGCGACTTATTAATTTACTGTCAAAGAAACACATCGCTTCGTCAAAGTCTTACATTTTTTAATTAAAGTGTAAAGAATCGAGCAGATTCGTCACACACTTTTTTTTTGTCGCGACTTTGACGGCACAACTCGTTAGATCGTAGACTGTTAAATGATGCAAAATATAACCGTAAGTACATACAATCATTTGCGATTATAATTTACTTACAAAATTGATTTTCAAAAGCTCAGAATCAAGATAAAGATTCAAAAATGTAAAATTTCCACGAGCTGCACAGCCACATTTAAATTTCAAGTACAACCGTTCAGTCTTCCGTCCGACCAAAATCAGTGGGATCCGAACGCTTTTTTGAAATACACGAAAGTGTTTGTTTATTATTATTATTCGAAATACGATAGTAATATATTATAGTGTGTTCGAGTGATTAAGTCGTCATATTTTTTTTCTCTAAATATTTTAAAAAAATGGCAGATACGGATAATCAAAATTCAGCTGCATCGGCGACCGCAGCCGCTAGTTCTCCTCAAGCGTCGTCTCCGAAAAAGGAGAAAAAAACGAAAAATCCCAGAAGTAAGCCCTCTCATCCGCCAACTTCTGAGATGGTAAACAACGCGATTAAAGGTTTAAAAGAACGCGGAGGATCATCACTTCAAGCCATCAAAAAATATATTGCCGCCAATTATAAGGTAGATGCCGAAAAAGTTGCTCCATTCATCAAGAAATATTTGAAGGCTTCCGTTGCTTCGGGATCTTTGGTACAAACTAAAGGTAAAGGTGCATCTGGCTCTTTCAAATTGGCTTCGACGGCGGCTTCCGGTTCGGCGAAGCCCAGTGCAAGCGACAAGAAAAAAGCGGGAAAAACTAAAAAAGCAGCAACTGCAAAACGCAGTGTAGCTACTGGAGAGAAAGCGAAAGCGGCTAAAAAATCTACGAAAGCAAAGAAATCACCAGCAGTAGAAAAGAAGGTTACGAAAGCGAAAAAAGACGACAAAAAATCGGTTGTTACAAAAACATCTGCATCTGTTGGAGCGGGTGCTTCGCCCGCAAAAGCTAAAACCCCAACAAAAGCCAAAAAATCTAATAGGGCCGGTCCAACTAAAAAACCGAAAGCACCGAAACCTAAAACTGCAAAAGCCGCAAGTTCACCGAAAGCGAGAAAAGCCGCTTCTCCAAAAAAGAAGAAATAAATTTAGGACAAACTTTATTAAGTGCAAAAAATTATAGCAAACAAATGGCCCTTTTCAGGGCCACAAACATTTTTTTAATTTTGATAGAATTAAAAGATTAAAAATTCCAAATTAACTACACCCAATTAGTGATCGTAATGGGGATATATTAAACCATTACATTTCTTTTTACGTCAATTAACGTTCCGATTAAAAAGTAATAACATAGGGCCATTATATTTATTATTTCTTTTTTCTTCGTATACGAGTACTATATATTTATTATGTAAAAATTTATTTTTATTTCTTTTTGCTGTATGAAAAAAAATGTACAAAATTCTATTATTTATGAAAAATAGTTGTGGTTCTGAAAAGAACCGGTTTTTTTTTTGTCTTATTTGAAATTTGCACTAATTTAAGCACGTTCTCCGCGAATTCTTCGCGCCAATTGAATATCTTTTGGCATAATTGTCACTCGCTTGGCGTGAATAGCACACAAGTTTGTATCTTCGAAAAGGCCTACCAAGTAAGCTTCACTAGCTTCTTGAAGCGCCATTACTGCGGAACTTTGGAAACGTAAATCGGTTTTAAAATCTTGCGCTATTTCACGAACTAACCGTTGGAAAGGTAATTTTCTTATCAACAATTCAGTACTCTTTTGGTAACGACGAATTTCACGAAGAGCTACCGTTCCTGGCCTATAACGATGAGGTTTCTTCACACCACCGGTAGCCGGTGCACTTTTACGTGCAGCCTTTGTTGCTAGTTGTTTTCTTGGAGCTTTGCCTCCGGTAGATTTACGTGCCGTTTGTTTGGTACGAGCCATATTACGCTATTATTTACGCTAATTCAAGAACGTTATCGTCACAACATAAACAATGGAACTGAATATTTTACGCGCGATGCTTCTCGTATATATAACCTCTCTGCCCAGAGCTGCCTCGTAATTGGTCGACACGTATTTAATGGGGCGGGGCTTAAAAATGTTAACAAAACTCGCCGTTCGTTTTCAAAAATGATCAGTTTCACTGCAAAGACTGTGAGAAGTGTTACTACTACTACTACTACTACTACTACTACTTCTACTATTTTTTATTCAAAATGACTGGACGTGGTAAAGGAGGAAAAGGTTTAGGCAAAGGTGGTGCCAAACGTCATAGAAAAGTTTTGCGTGATAATATCCAAGGTATTACTAAGCCCGCAATTAGAAGATTGGCGCGTCGAGGTGGTGTGAAACGTATATCGGGATTAATATATGAAGAAACTCGAGGAGTTTTGAAAGTATTTTTGGAAAACGTCATTAGAGATGCAGTCACTTACACCGAACATGCCAAGAGGAAAACCGTCACCGCCATGGATGTAGTGTACGCTTTGAAACGTCAAGGGCGTACATTGTACGGTTTCGGAGGTTAATTTACCGCTATTCTAAATATTTTTACAAAAACCCTAATAAAACGGTTCTTTTCAGAACCACAAATTTTTTTACGAAAAATAGAATTATGCTTTTCTTTTTCCAGCAATACCCAGTTATTACACTTTTACATCATAGATTTTTGTAAATCTGTGCGTTTACATTTTTGTTCCATTCGACACATTAAAAGATCTTATTAAATTAATTTACACGCATATTAATAAATGTTTTGTAATGTTCGCACCTAATTTTTTTTTAATTCTGTATCGACATAGCAGATAAGAGATAAATACACACCTTTATTTTTTTGTTTTCTTTTTCGTAATGTTTATTACTTGGTAATACTTTCATTATTATAAATAATAAGAGATAAATATAAAACACACCTTTTTAATTTTTGTTTTTTTCGTAATGTAAGAGAAAAATATAAAACACATTTTTTTATGTTTTCTTTTTCGTAATGTTCATTACTTGGTAATTCTTTCATTAATAAAAAAAATTGTGGTCCTGAAAAGGACCGGGTTGTTATGTAAAAAAAAATATACAAATGAATTAGGCTTTCTTCTCTGTCTTCTTGGGCAAAAGAACAGCTTGGATGTTTGGCAAAACACCACCCTGTGCGATAGTGACACCAGAAAGCAGCTTATTTAATTCCTCGTCGTTTCTTATTGCCAACTGTAGATGTCTAGGTATAATACGAGTTTTCTTGTTATCACGTGCAGCGTTACCCGCCAATTCAAGTACTTCAGCTGCCAAATATTCCATAACTGCTGCTAAATAAACCGGCGCACCGGCTCCTACTCTTTCGGCATAATTTCCTTTTCTCAACAAACGATGTATACGTCCTACTGGAAATTGTAATCCCGCTCGGTTGGAACGAGACTTTGCCTTTCCCTTAACTTTGCCACCTTTACCACGTCCAGACATTATTAATTTAAGTTTTAATAATTCGTACAACAAACACGAAGCACACGAACTTGTGAAATGATAACCCAGGACTCGTTTACCTTCCTATTTATACTACTCGTAATGGCCAATCAGAGTGCCGGAACCCGTATTATAGCGATGGGCGGAGCCTATGGGAAAAGATGCG
Organism: Neocrepidodera transversa; assembly: GCA_963243735.1. Classification (NCBI taxonomy): domain Eukaryota; kingdom Metazoa; phylum Arthropoda; class Insecta; order Coleoptera; family Chrysomelidae; genus Neocrepidodera; species Neocrepidodera transversa. The sequence continues at coordinate 7,719 of CAUJLB010000034.1, forward strand.
CAGTTCATAAAAGACCGGTTGCAAACGCCCGAATTGTTATTCTGTGAGTGTCCGTTGAGCTGTTAGTATCTCTTAGTTGTTTGTTAAGTGAAGTCATGCCGCCAAAAGCTAGTGGAAAAGCTGCCAAAAAAGCCGGTAAGGCGCAAAAGAACATCTCTAAAGCCGATAAGAAAAAAAAGCGCAGGAGGAAGGAAAGTTATGCCATCTATATTTACAAAGTTTTGAAACAAGTACATCCAGATACCGGTATTTCCAGTAAGGCAATGAGCATTATGAATAGTTTTGTAAATGATATTTTCGAACGTATTGCCGCCGAAGCTTCTCGACTTGCTCATTACAATAAACGTTCTACTATTACTAGTAGAGAAATTCAAACTGCTGTTCGTCTTTTGCTACCTGGAGAATTGGCCAAGCACGCTGTTAGTGAGGGCACTAAAGCTGTCACCAAATACACAAGTTCCAAATAATGGAGTTCCATATCTTATTTTTATTATTACAACAAAAGGTTCTTTTCAGAACCACAACTTTTTTTTTAATGAAAGAATTTTATATATACATTTTTATTAATAACAAGAAACTTAAAACAAAAATTAAATACTTCTCTAACGTTTGCGATTCATGTATAATTCAAATAAATTTATTATATATGAGATCGCAAATACATCCAATCGTAACCTATGCTTTTATTATAACAATAACAAATTATAAGGTTACATTAATTGCAGTAGATAAATATTTTTTAGTATACAGAAGTTTGTATATATGTTAATTTATTAGCTATATTTTTATTACAAAATTTACCCGTTCCCGTTCAGTCTTAATTTTAATAAAAAGGAAAAACTCATACGTATACCGATCCTTTCGTTGGCATACTTATTGCAATAGATTATTATTATTATTATTGTTAATAATATTAACAAACAAAAAAACTAAGAAGACGAAAAAAAGTTGATTGGGCAACGGCACGCGGTGTTCCCAAGCGGTCACCCATCCAAGTACTAACCGCGCCCAACACTGCTTAACTGCGGTGATCGGACGAGAACCGGTGGTTTCAGTGTGGTATGGCCGTTGCCTAGTAATTTGTCGAAGGCATTTTTTGCAAAACCTTTATTTTGTAGTTTATTTTATTTAAAAGAGCTTGTGCCCGATGGACATTAAAGTCCAACCGGTCTTAAGATATCTGTTCATATTGAGGATTGAACTCTGGACGATAATTAAAATTAAAACTTATGAGTGTACCTTAAGAGAGTCACAGTTGCTCCCGCGCGTAATCGAATTTGAAATAGTTGCCTATTGAAGTGGAAAGCAGTTGCAGAATATAAAATGGTTTATAATTAAATAGAAACGAGCTCTAATTTCAAATTGTCGTTTTCTATATACGTTATATAAATACTTAAAACTTATGAGTGTACCTTAAGAGAGTCAAAGTTACTCCCGCCGTTTACCCGCGCGTAATCGAATTTGAAATAGTTGCCAATTGAAGTGGAAAGCAGATGCAGAATATAAAATGGTTTATAATTAAATAGAAACGAGCTCTAATTTCAAATTGTCGTTTTCTATATACTTAAAACTTATGAGTGTACCTTAAGAGAGTCAAAGTTACTCCCGCCGTTTACCCGCGCGTAATCGAATTTGAAATAGTTGCCCATTGAAGTGGAAAGCAGATGCAGAATATAAAATGGTTTATAATTAAATAGAAACGAGCTCTAATTTCAAATTGTCGTTTTCTATATACTTAAAACTTATGAGTGTACCTTAAGAGAGTCAAAGTTACTCCCGCTGTTTACCCGCGCGTAATCGAATTTGAAATAGTTGCCAATTGAAGTGGAAAGCAGATGCAGAATATAAAATGGTTTATAATTAAATAGAAACGAGCTCTAATTTCAAATTGTCGTTTTCTATATACTTAAAACTTATGAGTGTACCTTAAGAGAGTCAAAGTTACTCCCGCCGTTTACCCGCGCGTAATCGAATTTGAAATAGTTGCCCATTGAAGTGGAAAGCAGATGCAGAATATAAAATGGTTTATAATTAAATAGAAACGAGCTCTAATTTCAAATTGTCGTTTTCTATATACTTAAAACTTATGAGTGTACCTTAAGAGAGTCAAAGTTACTCCCGCCGTTTACCCGCGCGTAATCGAATTTTTCAAGATGTCGTTTTCTATATTCTTAAAACTTATGAGTGTACCTCAAGAGAGTCAAAGTTACTCCCGCCGTTTACCCGCGCGTAATCGAATTTGAAATAGTTGCCCATTGAAGTGGAAAGCAGATGCAGAATATAAAATGGTTTATAATTAAATAGAAACGAGCTCTAATTTCAAATTGTCGTTTTCTATATACTTAAAACTTATGAGTGTACCTTAAGAGAGTCAAAGTTACTCCCGCCGTTTACCCGCGCGTAATCGAATTTGAAATAGTTGCCAATTGAAGTGGAAAGCAGATGCAGAATATAAAATGGTTTATAATTAAATAGAAACGAGCTCTAATTTCAAATTGTCGTTTTCTATATACTTAAAACTTATGAGTGTACCTTAAGAGAGTCACAGTTACTCCCGCCGTTTACCCGCGCGTAATCGAATTTTTCAAATTGTCGTTTTCTATATTCTTAAAACTTATGAGTGTACCTTAAGAGAGTCAAAGTTACTCCCGCCGTTTACCCGCGCGTAATCGAATTTTTCAAATTGTCGTTTTCTATATTCTTAAAACTTATGAGTGTATTAAGAGAGTCAAAGTTACTCCCGCCGTTTACCCGCGCGTAATCGAATTTGAAATAGTTGCCCATTGAAGTGAAAAGCAGATGCAGAATATAAAATGGTTTATAATTAAATAGAAACGAGCTCTAATTTCAAATTGTCGTTTTCTATATACTTAAAACTTATGAGTGTACCTTAAGAGAGTCAAAGTTACTCCCGCCGTTTACCCGCGCGTAATCGAATTTGAAATAGTTGCCAATTGAAGTGGAAAGCAGATGCAGAATATAAAATGGTTTATAATTAAATAGAAACGAGCTCTAATTTCAAATTGTCGTTTTCTATATACTTAAAACTTATGAGTGTACCTTAAGAGAGTCAAAGTTACTCCCGCCGTTTACCCGCGCGTAATCGAATTTGAAATAGTTGCCCATTGAAGTGGAAAGCAGATGCAGAATATAAAATGGTTTATAATTAAATAGAAACGAGCTCTAATTTCAAATTGTCGTTTTCTATATACTTAAAACTTATGAGTGTACCTTAAGAGAGTCAAAGTTACTCCCGCTGTTTACCCGCGCGTAATCGAATTTGAAATAGTTGCCAATTGAAGTGGAAAGCAGATGCAGAATATAAAATGGTTTATAATTAAATAGAAACGAGCTCTAATTTCAAATTGTCGTTTTCTATATACTTAAAACTTATGAGTGTACCTTAAGAGAGTCAAAGTTACTCCCGCCGTTTACCCGCGCGTAATCGAATTTGAAATAGTTGCCCATTGAAGTGGAAAGCAGATGCAGAATATAAAATGGTTTATAATTAAATAGAAACGAGCTCTAATTTCAAATTGTCGTTTTCTATATACTTAAAACTTATGAGTGTACCTTAAGAGAGTCAAAGTTACTCCCGCCGTTTACCCGCGCGTAATCGAATTTTTCAAGATGTCGTTTTCTATATTCTTAAAACTTATGAGTGTACCTCAAGAGAGTCAAAGTTACTCCCGCCGTTTACCCGCGCGTAATCGAATTTGAAATAGTTGCCCATTGAAGTGGAAAGCAGATGCAGAATATAAAATGGTTTATAATTAAATAGAAACGAGCTCTAATTTCAAATTGTCGTTTTCTATATACTTAAAACTTATGAGTGTACCTTAAGAGAGTCAAAGTTACTCCCGCCGTTTACCCGCGCGTAATCGAATTTGAAATAGTTGCCAATTGAAGTGGAAAGCAGATGCAGAATATAAAATGGTTTATAATTAAATAGAAACGAGCTCTAATTTCAAATTGTCGTTTTCTATATACTTAAAACTTATGAGTGTACCTTAAGAGAGTCACAGTTACTCCCGCCGTTTACCCGCGCGTAATCGAATTTTTCAAATTGTCGTTTTCTATATTCTTAAAACTTATGAGTGTACCTTAAGAGAGTCAAAGTTACTCCCGCCGTTTACCCGCGCGTAATCGAATTTTTCAAATTGTCGTTTTCTATATTCTTAAAACTTATGAGTGTATTAAGAGAGTCAAAGTTACTCCCGCCGTTTACCCGCGCGTAATCGAATTTGAAATAGTTGCCCATTGAAGTGAAAAGCAGATGCAGAATATAAAATGGTTTATAATTAAATAGAAACGAGCTCTAATTTCAAATTGTCGTTTTCTATATACTTAAAACTTATGAGTGTACCTTAAGAGAGTCAAAGTTACTCCCGCCGTTTACCCGCGCGTAATCGAATTTTTCAAATTGTCGTTTTCTATATTCTTAAAACTTATGAGTGTACCTTAAGAGAGTCAAAGTTACTCCCGCCGTTTTCCCGCGCGTAATCGAATTTGAAATAGTTGCCAATTGAAGTGGAAAGCAGATGCAGAATATAAAATGGTTTATAATTAAATAGAAACGAGCTCTAATTTCAAATTGTCGTTTTCTATATACTTAAAACTTATGAGTGTACCTTAAGAGAGTCAAAGTTACTCCCGCCGTTTACCCGCGCGTAATCGAATTTGAAATAGTTGCCCATTGAAGTGGAAAGCAGATGCAGAATATAAAATGGTTTATAATTAAATAGAAACGAGCTCTAATTTCAAATTGTCGTTTTCTATATACTTAAAACTTATGAGTGTACCTTAAGAGAGTCAAAGTTACTCCCGCTGTTTACCCGCGCGTAATCGAATTTGAAATAGTTGCCAATTGAAGTGGAAAGCAGATGCAGAATATAAAATGGTTTATAATTAAATAGGAACGAGCTCTAATTTCAAATTGTCGTTTTCTATATACTTAAAACTTATGAGTGTACCTTAAGAGAGTCAAAGTTACTCCCGCCGTTTACCCGCGCGTAATCGAATTTGAAATAGTTGCCCATTGAAGTGGAAAGCAGATGCAGAATATAAAATGGTTTATAATTAAATAGAAACGAGCTCTAATTTCAAATTGTCGTTTTCTATATACTTAAAACTTATGAGTGTACCTTAAAAGAGTCAAAGTTACTCCCGCCGTTTACCCGCGCGTAATCGAATTTTTCAAGATGTCGTTTTCTATATTCTTAAAACTTATGAGTGTACCTCAAGAGAGTCAAAGTTACTCCCGCCGTTTACCCGCGCGTAATCGAATTTGAAATAGTTGCCCATTGAAGTGGAAAGCAGATGCAGAATATAAAATGGTTTATAATTAAATAGAAACGAGCTCTAATTTCAAATTGTCGTTTTCTATATACTTAAAACTTATGAGTGTACCTTAAGAGAGTCACAGTTACTCCCGCCGTTTACCCGCGCGTAATCGAATTTTTCAAATTGTCGTTTTCTATATTCTTAAAACTTATGAGTGTACCTTAAGAGAGTCACAGTTACTCCCGCCGTTTACCCGCGCGTAATCGAATTTTTCAAATTGTCGTTTTCTATATTCTTAAAACTTATGAGTGTACCTTAAGAGAGTCAAAGTTACTCCCGCCGTTTACCCGCGCGTAATCGAATTTGAAATAGTTGCCCATTGAAGTGGAAAGCAGATGCAGAATATAAAATGGTTTATAATTAAATAGAAACGAGCTCTAATTTCAAATTGTCGTTTTCTATATACTTAAAACTTATGAGTGTACCTTAAAAGAGTCAAAGTTACTCCCGCCGTTTACCCGCGCGTAATCGAATTTTTCAAGATGTCGTTTTCTATATTCTTAAAACTTATGAGTGTACCTCAAGAGAGTCAAAGTTACTCCCGCCGTTTACCCGCGCGTAATCGAATTTGAAATAGTTGCCCATTGAAGTGGAAAGCAGATGCAGAATATAAAATGGTTTATAATTAAATAGAAACGAGCTCTAATTTCAAATTGTCGTTTTCTATATACTTAAAACTTATGAGTGTACCTTAAGAGAGTCAAAGTTACTCCCGCCGTTTACCCGCGCGTAATCGAATTTGAAATAGTTGCCAATTGAAGTGGAAAGCAGATGCAGAATATAAAATGGTTTATAATTAAATAGAAACGAGCTCTAATTTCAAATTGTCGTTTTCTATATACTTAAAACTTATGAGTGTACCTTAAGAGAGTCAAAGTTACTCCCGCCGTTTACCCGCGCGTAATCGAATTTGAAATAGTTGCCCATTGAAGTGGAAAGCAGATGCAGAATATAAAATGGTTTATAATTAAATAGAAACGAGCTCTAATTTCAAATTGTCGTTTTCTATATACTTAAAACTTATGAGTGTACCTTAAGAGAGTCAAAGTTACTCCCGCTGTTTACCCGCGCGTAATCGAATTTGAAATAGTTGCCAATTGAAGTGGAAAGCAGATGCAGAATATAAAATGGTTTATAATTAAATAGAAACGAGCTCTAATTTCAAATTGTCGTTTTCTATATACTTAAAACTTATGAGTGTACCTTAAGAGAGTCAAAGTTACTCCCGCCGTTTACCCGCGCGTAATCGAATTTGAAATAGTTGCCCATTGAAGTGGAAAGCAGATGCAGAATATAAAATGGTTTATAATTAAATAGAAACGAGCTCTAATTTCAAATTGTCGTTTTCTATATACTTAAAACTTATGAGTGTACCTTAAGAGAGTCAAAGTTACTCCCGCCGTTTACCCGCGCGTAATCGAATTTTTCAAGATGTCGTTTTCTATATTCTTAAAACTTATGAGTGTACCTCAAGAGAGTCAAAGTTACTCCCGCCGTTTACCCGCGCGTAATCGAATTTGAAATAGTTGCCCATTGAAGTGGAAAGCAGATGCAGAATATAAAATGGTTTATAATTAAATAGAAACGAGCTCTAATTTCAAATTGTCGTTTTCTATATACTTAAAACTTATGAGTGTACCTTAAGAGAGTCACAGTTACTCCCGCCGTTTACCCGCGCGTAATCGAATTTTTCAAATTGTCGTTTTCTATATTCTTAAAACTTATGAGTGTACCTTAAGAGAGTCACAGTTACTCCCGCCGTTTACCCGCGCGTAATCGAATTTTTCAAATTGTCGTTTTCTATATTCTTAAAACTTATGAGTGTACCTTAAGAGAGTCACAGTTACTCCCGCCGTTTACCCGCGCGTAATCGAATTTTTCAAATTGTCGTTTTCTATATACTTAAAACTTATGAGTGTACCTTAAGAGAGTCACAGTTACTCCCGCCGTTTACCCGCGCGTAATCGAATTTTTCAAATTGTCGTTTTCTATATTCTTAAAACTTATGAGTGTACCTTAAGAGAGTCAAAGTTACTCCCGCCGTTTACCCGCGCGTAATCGAATTTGAAATAGTTGCCCATTGAAGTGGAAAGCAGATACAGAATATAAAATGGTTTATAATTAAATAGAAACGAGCTCTAATTTCAAATTGTCGTTTTCTATATACTTAAAACTTATGAGTGTACCTTAAGAGAGTCAAAGTTTTGGGAAAGTACGTGGGGTTAGCTCAGTTTTGGGAAAAGTACGTGGGGTTAGCTCAGTTTTGGGAAAAGTACGTGGGGTTAGCTCAGTTTTGGGAAAAGTACGTGGGGTTAGCTCAGTTTTGGGAAAAGTACGTGGGGTTAGCTCAGTTTTGGGAAAAGTACGTGGGGTTAGCTCAGTTTTGGGAAAAGTACGTGGGGTTAGCTTAGTTTTGGGAAAAGTACGTGGGGTTAGCTCAGTTTTGGGAAAAGTACGTGGGGTTAGCTCAGTTTTGGGAAAAGTACGTGGGGTTAGCTCAGTTTTGGGAAAAGTACGTGGGGTTAGCTCAGTTTTGGGAAAAGTACGTGGGGTTAGCTCAGTTTTGGGAAAAGTACGTGGGGTTAGCTCAGTTTTGGGAAAAGTACGTGGGGTTAGCTCAGTTTTGGGAAAAGTACGTGGGGTTAGCTCAGTTTTGGGAAAAGTACGTGGGGTTAGCTCAGTTTTGGGAAAAGTACGTGGGGTTAGCTCAGTTTTGGGAAAAGTACGTGGGGTTAGCTCAGTTTTGGGAAAAGTACGTGGGGTTAGCTCAGTTTTGGGAAAAGTACGTGGGGTTAGCTCAGTTTTGGGAAAAGTACGTGGGGTTAGCTCAGTTTTGGGAAAAGTACGTGGGGTTAGCTCAGTTTTGGGAAAAGTACGTGGGGTTAGCTCAGTTTTGGGAAAAGTACGTGGGGTTAGCTCAGTTTTGGGAAAAGTACGTGGGGTTAGCTCAGTTTTGGGAAAAGTACGTGGGGTTAGCTCAGTTTTGGGAAAAGTACGTGGGGTTAGCTCAGTTTTGGGAAAAGTACGTGGGGTTAGCTCAGTTTTGGGAAAAGTACGTGGGGTTAGCTCAGTTTTGGGAAAAGTACGTGGGGTTAGCTCAGTTTTGGGAAAAGTACGTGGGGTTAGCTCAGTTTTGGGAAAAGTACGTGGGGTTAGCTCAGTTTTGGGAAAAGTACGTGGGGTTAGCTCAGTTTTGGGAAAAGTACGTGGGGTTAGCTCAGTTTTGGGAAAAGTACGTGGGGTTAGCTCAGTTTTGGGAAAAGTACGTGGGGTTAGCTCAGTTTTGGGAAAAGTACGTGGGGTTAGCTCAGTTTTGGGAAAAGTACGTGGGGTTAGCTCAGTTTTGGGAAAAGTACGTGGGGTTAGCTCAGTTTTGGGAAAAGTACGTGGGGTTAGCTCAGTTTTGGGAAAAGTACGTGGGGTTAGCTCAGTTTTGGGAAAAGTACGTGGGGTTAGCTCAGTTTTGGGAAAAGTACGTGGGGTTAGCTCAGTTTTGGGAAAAGTACGTGGGGTTAGCTCAGTTTTGGGAAAAGTACGTGGGGTTAGCTCAGTTTTGGGAAAAGTACGTGGGGTTAGCTCAGTTTTGGGAAAAGTACGTGGGGTTAGCTCAGTTTTGGGAAAAGTACGTGGGGTTAGCTCAGTTTTGGGAAAAGTACGTGGGGTTAGCTCAGTTTTGGGAAAAGTACGTGGGGTTAGCTCAGTTTTGGGAAAAGTACGTGGGGTTAGCTCAGTTTTGGGAAAAGTACGTGGGGTTAGCTCAGTTTTGGGAAAAGTACGTGGGGTTAGCTCAGTTTTGGGAAAAGTACGTGGGGTTAGCTCAGTTTTGGGAAAAGTACGTGGGGTTAGCTCAGTTTTGGGAAAAGTACGTGGGGTTAGCTCAGTTTTGGGAAAAGTACGTGGGGTTAGCTCAGTTTTGGGAAAAGTACGTGGGGTTAGCTCAGTTTTGGGAAAAGTACGTGGGGTTAGCTCAGTTTTGGGAAAAGTACGTGGGGTTAGCTCAGTTTTGGGAAAAGTACGTGGGGTTAGCTCAGTTTTGGGAAAAGTACGTGGGGTTAGCTCAGTTTTGGGAAAAGTACGTGGGGTTAGCTCAGTTTTGGGAAAAGTACGTGGGGTTAGCTCAGTTTTGGGAAAAGTACGTGGGGTTAGCTCAGTTTTGGGAAAAGTACGTGGGGTTAGCTCAGTTTTGGGAAAAGTACGTGGGGTTAGCTCAGTTTTGGGAAAAGTACGTGGGGTTAGCTCAGTTTTGGGAAAAGTACGTGGGGTTAGCTCAGTTTTGGGAAAAGTACGTGGGGTTAGCTCAGTTTTGGGAAAAGTACGTGGGGTTAGCTCAGTTTTGGGAAAAGTACGTGGGGTTAGCTCAGTTTTGGGAAAAGTACGTGGGGTTAGCTCAGTTTTGGGAAAAGTACGTGGGGTTAGCTCAGTTTTGGGAAAAGTACGTGGGGTTAGCTCAGTTTTGGGAAAAGTACGTGGGGTTAGCTCAGTTTTGGGAAAAGTACGTGGGGTTAGCTCAGTTTTGGGAAAAGTACGTGGGGTTAGCTCAGTTTTGGGAAAAGTACGTGGGGTTAGCTCAGTTTTGGGAAAAGTACGTGGGGTTAGCTCAGTTTTGGGAAAAGTACGTGGGGTTAGCTCAGTTTTGGGAAAAGTACGTGGGGTTAGCTCAGTTTTGGGAAAAGTACGTGGGGTTAGCTCAGTTTTGGGAAAAGTACGTGGGGTTAGCTCAGTTTTGGGAAAAGTACGTGGGGTTAGCTCAGTTTTGGGAAAAGTACGTGGGGTTAGCTCAGTTTTGGGAAAAGTACGTGGGGTTAGCTCAGTTTTGGGAAAAGTACGTGGGGTTAGCTCAGTTTTGGGAAAAGTACGTGGGGTTAGCTCAGTTTTGGGAAAAGTACGTGGGGTTAGCTCAGTTTTGGGAAAAGTACGTGGGGTTAGCTCAGTTTTGGGAAAAGTACGTGGGGTTAGCTCAGTTTTGGGAAAAGTACGTGGGGTTAGCTCAGTTTTGGGAAAAGTACGTGGGGTTAGCTCAGTTTTGGGAAAAGTACGTGGGGTTAGCTCAGTTTTGGGAAAAGTACGTGGGGTTAGCTCAGTTTTGGGAAAAGTACGTGGGGTTAGCTCAGTTTTGGGAAAAGTACGTGGGGTTAGCTCAGTTTTGGGAAAAGTACGTGGGGTTAGCTCAGTTTTGGGAAAAGTACGTGGGGTTAGCTCAGTTTTGGGAAAAGTACGTGGGGTTAGCTCAGTTTTGGGAAAAGTACGTGGGGTTAGCTCAGTTTTGGGAAAAGTACGTGGGGTTAGCTCAGTTTTGGGAAAAGTACGTGGGGTTAGCTCAGTTTTGGGAAAAGTACGTGGGGTTAGCTCAGTTTTGGGAAAAGTACGTGGGGTTAGCTCAGTTTTGGGAAAAGTACGTGGGGTTAGCTCAGTTTTGGGAAAAGTACGTGGGGTTAGCTCAGTTTTGGGAAAAGTACGTGGGGTTAGCTCAGTTTTGGGAAAAGTACGTGGGGTTAGCTCAGTTTTGGGAAAAGTACGTGGGGTTAGCTCAGTTTTGGGAAAAGTACGTGGGGTTAGCTCAGTTTTGGGAAAAGTACGTGGGGTTAGCTCAGTTTTGGGAAAAGTACGTGGGGTTAGCTCAGTTTTGGGAAAAGTACGTGGGGTTAGCTCAGTTTTGGGAAAAGTACGTGGGGTTAGCTCAGTTTTGGGAAAAGTACGTGGGGTTAGCTCAGTTTTGGGAAAAGTACGTGGGGTTAGCTCAGTTTTGGGAAAAGTACGTGGGGTTAGCTCAGTTTTGGGAAAAGTACGTGGGGTTAGCTCAGTTTTGGGAAAAGTACGTGGGGTTAGCTCAGTTTTGGGAAAAGTACGTGGGGTTAGCTCAGTTTTGGGAAAAGTACGTGGGGTTAGCTCAGTTTTGGGAAAAGTACGTGGGGTTAGCTCAGTTTTGGGAAAAGTACGTGGGGTTAGCTCAGTTTTGGGAAAAGTACGTGGGGTTAGCTCAGTTTTGGGAAAAGTACGTGGGGTTAGCTCAGTTTTGGGAAAAGTACGTGGGGTTAGCTCAGTTTTGGGAAAAGTACGTGGGGTTAGCTCAGTTTTGGGAAAAGTACGTGGGGTTAGCTCAGTTTTGGGAAAAGTACGTGGGGTTAGCTCAGTTTTGGGAAAAGTACGTGGGGTTAGCTCAGTTTTGGGAAAAGTACGTGGGGTTAGCTCAGTTTTGGGAAAAGTACGTGGGGTTAGCTCAGTTTTGGGAAAAGTACGTGGGGTTAGCTCAGTTTTGGGAAAAGTACGTGGGGTTAGCTCAGTTTTGGGAAAAGTACGTGGGGTTAGCTCAGTTTTGGGAAAAGTACGTGGGGTTAGCTCAGTTTTGGGAAAAGTACGTGGGGTTAGCTCAGTTTTGGGAAAAGTACGTGGGGTTAGCTCAGTTTTGGGAAAAGTACGTGGGGTTAGCTCAGTTTTGGGAAAAGTACGTGGGGTTAGCTCAGTTTTGGGAAAAGTACGTGGGGTTAGCTCAGTTTTGGGAAAAGTACGTGGGGTTAGCTCAGTTTTGGGAAAAGTACGTGGGGTTAGCTCAGTTTTGGGAAAAGTACGTGGGGTTAGCTCAGTTTTGGGAAAAGTACGTGGGGTTAGCTCAGTTTTGGGAAAAGTACGTGGGGTTAGCTCAGTTTTGGGAAAAGTACGTGGGGTTAGCTCAGTTTTGGGAAAAGTACGTGGGGTTAGCTCAGTTTTGGGAAAAGTACGTGGGGTTAGCTCAGTTTTGGGAAAAGTACGTGGGGTTAGCTCAGTTTTGGGAAAAGTACGTGGGGTTAGCTCAGTTTTGGGAAAAGTACGTGGGGTTAGCTCAGTTTTGGGAAAAGTACGTGGGGTTAGCTCAGTTTTGGGAAAAGTACGTGGGGTTAGCTCAGTTTTGGGAAAAGTACGTGGGGTTAGCTCAGTTTTGGGAAAAGTACGTGGGGTTAGCTCAGTTTTGGGAAAAGTACGTGGGGTTAGCTCAGTTTTGGGAAAAGTACGTGGGGTTAGCTCAGTTTTGGGAAAAGTACGTGGGGTTAGCTCAGTTTTGGGAAAAGTACGTGGGGTTAGCTCAGTTTTGGGAAAAGTACGTGGGGTTAGCTCAGTTTTGGGAAAAGTACGTGGGGTTAGCTCAGTTTTGGGAAAAGTACGTGGGGTTAGCTCAGTTTTGGGAAAAGTACGTGGGGTTAGCTCAGTTTTGGGAAAAGTACGTGGGGTTAGCTCAGTTTTGGGAAAAGTACGTGGGGTTAGCTCAGTTTTGGGAAAAGTACGTGGGGTTAGCTCAGTTTTGGGAAAAGTACGTGGGGTTAGCTCAGTTTTGGGAAAAGTACGTGGGGTTAGCTCAGTTTTGGGAAAAGTACGTGGGGTTAGCTCAGTTTTGGGAAAAGTACGTGGGGTTAGCTCAGTTTTGGGAAAAGTACGTGGGGTTAGCTCAGTTTTGGGAAAAGTACGTGGGGTTAGCTCAGTTTTGGGAAAAGTACGTGGGGTTAGCTCAGTTTTGGGAAAAGTACGTGGGGTTAGCTCAGTTTTGGGAAAAGTACGTGGGGTTAGCTCAGTTTTGGGAAAAGTACGTGGGGTTAGCTCAGTTTTGGGAAAAGTACGTGGGGTTAGCTCAGTTTTGGGAAAAGTACGTGGGGTTAGCTCAGTTTTGGGAAAAGTACGTGGGGTTAGCTCAGTTTTGGGAAAAGTACGTGGGGTTAGCTCAGTTTTGGGAAAAGTACGTGGGGTTAGCTCAGTTTTGGGAAAAGTACGTGGGGTTAGCTCAGTTTTGGGAAAAGTACGTGGGGTTAGCTCAGTTTTGGGAAAAGTACGTGGGGTTAGCTCAGTTTTGGGAAAAGTACGTGGGGTTAGCTCAGTTTTGGGAAAAGTACGTGGGGTTAGCTCAGTTTTGGGAAAAGTACGTGGGGTTAGCTCAGTTTTGGGAAAAGTACGTGGGGTTAGCTCAGTTTTGGGAAAAGTACGTGGGGTTAGCTCAGTTTTGGGAAAAGTACGTGGGGTTAGCTCAGTTTTGGGAAAAGTACGTGGGGTTAGCTCAGTTTTGGGAAAAGTACGTGGGGTTAGCTCAGTTTTGGGAAAAGTACGTGGGGTTAGCTCAGTTTTGGGAAAAGTACGTGGGGTTAGCTCAGTTTTGGGAAAAGTACGTGGGGTTAGCTCAGTTTTGGGAAAAGTACGTGGGGTTAGCTCAGTTTTGGGAAAAGTACGTGGGGTTAGCTCAGTTTTGGGAAAAGTACGTGGGGTTAGCTCAGTTTTGGGAAAAGTACGTGGGGTTAGCTCAGTTTTGGGAAAAGTACGTGGGGTTAGCTCAGTTTTGGGAAAAGTACGTGGGGTTAGCTCAGTTTTGGGAAAAGTACGTGGGGTTAGCTCAGTTTTGGGAAAAGTACGTGGGGTTAGCTCAGTTTTGGGAAAAGTACGTGGGGTTAGCTCAGTTTTGGGAAAAGTACGTGGGGTTAGCTCAGTTTTGGGAAAAGTACGTGGGGTTAGCTCAGTTTTGGGAAAAGTACGTGGGGTTAGCTCAGTTTTGGGAAAAGTACGTGGGGTTAGCTCAGTTTTGGGAAAAGTACGTGGGGTTAGCTCAGTTTTGGGAAAAGTACGTGGGGTTAGCTCAGTTTTGGGAAAAGTACGTGGGGTTAGCTCAGTTTTGGGAAAAGTACGTGGGGTTAGCTCAGTTTTGGGAAAAGTACGTGGGGTTAGCTCAGTTTTGGGAAAAGTACGTGGGGTTAGCTCAGTTTTGGGAAAAGTACGTGGGGTTAGCTCAGTTTTGGGAAAAGTACGTGGGGTTAGCTCAGTTTTGGGAAAAGTACGTGGGGTTAGCTCAGTTTTGGGAAAAGTACGTGGGGTTAGCTCAGTTTTGGGAAAAGTACGTGGGGTTAGCTCAGTTTTGGGAAAAGTACGTGGGGTTAGCTCAGTTTTGGGAAAAGTACGTGGGGTTAGCTCAGTTTTGGGAAAAGTACGTGGGGTTAGCTCAGTTTTGGGAAAAGTACGTGGGGTTAGCTCAGTTTTGGGAAAAGTACGTGGGGTTAGCTCAGTTTTGGGAAAAGTACGTGGGGTTAGCTCAGTTTTGGGAAAAGTACGTGGGGTTAGCTCAGTTTTGGGAAAAGTACGTGGGGTTAGCTCAGTTTTGGGAAAAGTACGTGGGGTTAGCTCAGTTTTGGGAAAAGTACGTGGGGTTAGCTCAGTTTTGGGAAAAGTACGTGGGGTTAGCTCAGTTTTGGGAAAAGTACGTGGGGTTAGCTCAGTTTTGGGAAAAGTACGTGGGGTTAGCTCAGTTTTGGGAAAAGTACGTGGGGTTAGCTCAGTTTTGGGAAAAGTACGTGGGGTTAGCTCAGTTTTGGGAAAAGTACGTGGGGTTAGCTCAGTTTTGGGAAAAGTACGTGGGGTTAGCTCAGTTTTGGGAAAAGTACGTGGGGTTAGCTCAGTTTTGGGAAAAGTACGTGGGGTTAGCTCAGTTTTGGGAAAAGTACGTGGGGTTAGCTCAGTTTTGGGAAAAGTACGTGGGGTTAGCTCAGTTTTGGGAAAAGTACGTGGGGTTAGCTCAGTTTTGGGAAAAGTACGTGGGGTTAGCTCAGTTTTGGGAAAAGTACGTGGGGTTAGCTCAGTTTTGGGAAAAGTACGTGGGGTTAGCTCAGTTTTGGGAAAAGTACGTGGGGTTAGCTCAGTTTTGGGAAAAGTACGTGGGGTTAGCTCAGTTTTGGGAAAAGTACGTGGGGTTAGCTCAGTTTTGGGAAAAGTACGTGGGGTTAGCTCAGTT
>CAUJLB010000035.1:0-236634 GCA_963243735.1 Neocrepidodera transversa
AAAATTGGGGAACAAAATGGACAAAAACTGAGAAAAATGGGAAAAATTGTAAAAAATGGGGAAAACAAGGTAAAATGAGGATAAATAGGGATAATGGGGAAAAATTGTGAAAAATGGGTAAAAATGAGGATAAGCATAAAAAGATGTGGAAATCAAAAAAAAGGAAAAATTATGAAAAAATGGGGAAAAATATTGCAAACGAGGAAAAAATAAAAATAGGAAAAATCATGTAAAAATGGGGAAAAATATATGGGGTATATTAGGGAAAATTGGAAAAATTATGGAGAAATAGGGAAAAATAGGGAAATTATTAAAAAATTGGGGAAAAATACATTAAAAAAGGAAAAAAAATGAGAAAAATTGGGAAAATGTGGATAAATAAATAAATAGGGATAATGGGAAAAAATGGGGACAAATAGGGCAAAATATGGAAAAATGAAAAAAATTAAGAAAAATATGGAAAAAATGTTGAAAAATTGGAAAAAAATTGGAAAAATTATGGAAAAATGGGGAAAAATAGAGTCAAAATTGGGAAAAATAGGGACAAATAAGAAGAAATGGAGAAAAATAGAGAAAATGGGCATAAATAGGAATAATGGGAAAAATGGAAAAAAATTGGGATAAACATGAGAAAAATGTGGAAATAAAAATAGCGAAAAATTATGGAAAATTGGGAAAAAATGGAACAAATAGGGAAAAATTGTAAAAAAATTGAATAAAATATAAAAAGAAAAAAATGGGAAAAAATTTAAAAAAATAGAAAAAAATGGATAAGGGAAAAAATGAGAAAAAAATTGTAAAAAATGGGGGCAAAATATGGAAAATTGGATAAATTATGGAAAAATGAGGGAAACCAGAGTCAAAATTGAGAAAAATAGGGAAAACTAGAGAAACAAAGTAAAATTGAAAAAATCATGGAAAAATGGGGAAAATATATGGGGCATAATGGTGATAAATTGGAAAAATTGGAGAAAAGTGAGGAAAAATAGGGAAAAATAATTTTAAATATATTGGAAAAATGGGGAAAACAGGGCAAAATGTTTAAAAAATCTTGAAAAAATTATGCAAAATATGGAAAAATTAGGGAAAAATTTCCATACTTTTCCTTGTTTTGCTCCATTTTTACACATTTTAACCCTTTTTTTTACCTTCTTATCCCGATGTTTGCCCCCTATTTTTTCACTGTTTATCTCTATTTTGTCCCATTTATCCTAATGTTTGCTAATTTTTTCCCATTTTGCCCTTGACCTTTTTTTCCTATTTATCCAGATTTTTGCCTATTTTTCACCATTTCTTCCTGTTTATCTCTATTTTGTCACATTTTCACCATTTATCCCAATTTTACTTGTTTTGCAATATTTTCCCTATTTGGCCCGTTTTTTTCCCTGTTTTGCTCCCTATTTCCCTACTTTCCCCTATCTTGCCTAACTTTCCCAATTTTTCCCTATTTTGCACTATTTTGGCTCATTTTTTTTTCTATTTTTGTTAATTTTTCTCTGTTTTACCATATTTTTTCCTGTTTTGCCCCATTTTTCATTTTTCCCTATTTTGCCCCGTATTATTCTATTCATCCCAATTTTTCTTTATTTTTCCTTATTTTTCACATTTTTTCCATATATTTTCCAATTTTTTCCTACTTTCCCTATTTTTTCCCATTTTGTCCGTTTATTCCCTATTTCGTCCCATTTTTTCCTATTTTGCCGTTTTTTCCCCATTTTCACCTATTTTACCATATTTTGCCCCATTTTTCAATACTTTCCCTATTTTTTCCTTTTTTTTATTTTGCCCTATTTTATCTCATTTTTTTTCTATTTTTCCTAATTTTTTCCCATTCTTCTAGATAATGTCCCATTTTTTCCATATTTTTGCCCTAATTTTCCCTATTTTGTCCCATTTTGCTCCATTTTTCCCTACTTTCCCCTATCTTGCCTTATTTTCCCCCTAATTTTTCCATATTTTGCACTTTTTTTTCTCCATTTTGTCCCATTTTTTCTATACTTTCCCTATTTTTCTTTTTTCTCAATTCTCCCGTTTTCCCCTCTTTTGCCATATTTTGTCCGTATTTTATAAAATATTTAACAATTTTTTTATTGTTATAGTAAAAATGGAACAGGACCGTTAGCGCCACCCTGTATATAATGAATTAATGAATTAGAAGTTCAATAACCTCATAAATTATTATTAGTTAAAATCATTTATCATTAATTTATTGTTTACATTAAAAATAATTTGATTATCTGGAATAATTTTGTAACAGTTTAATAAAAAAAAATTAATTACTTATATACAGGATGTTTTAATACAAGTACGGTCATGTTTAACATATAAAATAATTGTGTTATTCTTTACTTGATTATATATAGCGAGAAAGTAAAAATAACGATATATAATTGAATAATAAGATACGCTATACGATAAAGTAAAGCGCACCTAAGAATCATATAATAGTAATTTTATTATTAACAATTTTTCCGGGATAACTATGCGTTTTTGAGAAAAATGTTATATAAGAAAATTTTAGATAATTAAATTATCTATAACAATTGTTTTAAACAATTTTCGAATTACGTATAGTTTAGCCGCTAGAGGGCGTTAAAGCAATTAACTTTAGTGCCACCTGGCGGCGAAATTATGGAGGATTGTGAAAAAAGTTTTAGATAAAAGTTGCGAGGAATTTTATGCTCTATAACTTTTATACTAAACTTATTTTCGAATTACGTATAATTTAGCTGCTAGAGGGCGTTAAATAAATTAATATTAGTGCCATCTAGCGGCAAAATTATAAATAATTCTGGAAAAAGTTTTATACAAAACTTGCAAGGAATTTTATACTCTATAACTTTTATAGTAAACTTATTTTCGATTTACGTTTAATTTAGCCGCTAGAGGGCGTTAAAGAAATTAATATTAGTGCCATCTAGCGGCGAAATTATGAGAAATGCTGGAAAAAGTTTTATACAAAACTTGCAAGGAATTTTATACTCTATAACTTTTATAGTAAACTTATTTTAGATTTACGTTTAATTTAGCCGCTAGAGGGCGTTAAAGAAATTAATATTAGTGCCATCTAGCGGCGAAATTATGAGGAATTCTGGAAAAAGTTTTATACAAAACTTGCAAGGAATTTTATACTTTATAACTTTTATAGTAACGTTATTTTCGATTTACGTTTAATTTAGCCGCTAGAGGGCGTTAAAGAAATTAATATTTGTGCCATCTAGCGGCGAAATTATGGGGAATTCTGGAAAAAGTTTGAGACAAAAGTTGTAGAGAATTTTATCTTCTACAATTTTGCACTACATTATTTTGCACTAAAGTGCATTATTTGCCCTCAAAGTTAAAAAAACGCCAAAAATATTGTTTAGTTTTTCGCCCTCTAGCGGTGAAATTATAAGGAATTTTGGAAAAAGTTTGAGACAAAAGTTGTAAAGAATATTATGTTCTACAATTTTGCACCATATCATTTTGCACCAAAGTGCATTGTTTGTCCTCAAAGTTCAAAAAAAGCCAAAAATCCTACATTGTTTAGTTTTTCGCCCTCTAGCGGTGAAATTATAAGGAATTCTGGAAAAAGTTTGAGATAAAAGTTGTAAAGAATTTTATGTTCTACAATTTTGCACTAAAGTACATTATTTTTCCTACAAATTTAACAAAAGGCAAACATTGCTACATTTATACTTTTTCTCGCCCTCTGGCGGCGAAATTATGAGAAATTCAAAAAAAACTTATATACAAAACTTGTAGAGAATTTTATTCTCTACAACTTTACTCTATAATATTTTCTTCAAAAATACATTATTTGCACTAAAAATCCACGACAAAAGACGAATATTCTATATGTACATTCCTATCATGCCATCTAGCGGCTAAACTATGCATAATTCGAAAAAATAGTTTATTACAAAAGTTATAAATAATTTAATTATCTAAAATATTTTTATATTACATTTTTCTCTAAAATGCATAATTTTCCCGGAAATTTATAAAAATCTATTTATTATTATTAATATTTTAACACAATAAAAATAATTTTTATTTGTATCAATAAATTTTTAAGAAATTAAAAAAAAAATAATTAACTTACAAAAATGGTATCATAAGAATTTCCGAAAAACACAATCGGTTCTTTCAATCTAATTTCTTTACTAGAAATATCATCGCCTTTAGGTAAAATAACCGCATCTGACACTTTATACTCGTAAAGAAGTCCCTCGGGTAAAGCATCTACCCACAAAAATAAAAAACAACATAATACTTTCCCTAAAAGTGACTTCATGCTCTTAGAGCCACACCAGGCAGTTAACTACTAAAGTTTATCTGTAAGAAAATGGGTGTATATCTGTTATGGGGTCACGGGTCAATTAAATAAGTTTTGTAGTCAATATGTTTTGTTTACACCATCAGGGTATCAAGAAATTAATACAGGACCGTATTAAAAAATATATAGTTTAATATTTGTGTCCTCTAGCGGTGAAACTATGAATTATTTTTTATAAAAATGTATACAAAAGTTGTAGAGAATTTTATGCTTTATAACTTTGCACTACAACAATTTGCACTAAAGTGCATTGTTTATCCTGAAAATTAAAAAAATAAGGTAAAACATCTTATATATGGATTTTTCGCCCTCTAGCGGCGAGACTATAAAGAATTCTGGAAAAAATTATATATAAAAGTTGTAGAGAGTTTTATGCTTTACAACTTTGCACTACAACATTTTGCACCAAAGTGCATTGTTTATCCTGAAAATTAAAAAAATGAGGTAAAACATCTTATATATGGATTTATCGTCCTCTAGCGTCCAGACTATAAATAATTCTGGAAAAAATTATATATAAAAGTTGTAGAGAATTTTATGCTTTATAACTTTGCACTACAACATTTTGCACCAAAGTGCATTGTTTATCCTGAAAATTAAAAAAATGAGGTAAAACATCTTATATATGGATTTATCGTCCTCTAGCGTCCAGACTATAAATAATTCTGGAAAAAATTATATATAAAAGTTGTAGAGAATTTTATGCTTAACAACTCTACACTACAACATTTTGCACTAAAGTGCATTGTTTATCCTGAAAATTAAAAAAATAAGGTAAAACATCTTATATATGGATTTATCGCCCTCTAGCGGCCAGACTATAAATAATTCTGGAAAAAATTATATATAAAAGTTGTAGAGAATTTTATGCTCTACAACTTTGAACTATAACATTTTGGAAAATTGGAGGAAAAAAAAGAAAAACAGGGAAAAATGGGCCAAAATAAGGAAAAATAGGAAAAATGGGGAAAATATGGAAAAATTGGGATAAATAGAGGAAATTGGGGCAAATTGAAATAAATAAGGAAAATTTTGGTAAATTGGACAAAATGGGGCAAAATATGGTAAAATTGAGATAAATAGGGAAAAATGAGGAAAATTGTGACAAAATTGGAATAAACGGGGTACATTATTACAAAATCAGGAAGAATTGGGGCTAATTAGGATTAAATGGGGTAAAACATGAGAAAATTGGGATAAATGAGCAAAATTGAGATTAATGGGAAAAAATATGGAAAATCGAGAAAAACTACGATAAAGAGAGAAAAATGGGGGAAAATAGAGATAAATAATAATTTATAGATTTCTGCAAACAAAAATATCATTTCTAGTAGAAATTTACCAATAAAGATAAAAAAATAAAAATACATTTTATCGAACGACAAATATAATTTCAGCTTGTAGAATTTACGTTTATAATCATAAGACAAATGAAAAAAAAAAAAGACAATATTTGATATAAATTAAATCTATATTTTTGCACTTATAAGTAATTTATCGATATTCACTTGATTCAAACCGACTTCAATATGTTTCATATGAACTTCAACGTTACTTTGAAAAACAACTTGATTAGTCGGCGTTAATTTCCTTTTAATCTGTTCCATAGTGCCTTGTAAAACTTGTAATTCAAAAGCGTTACTTTCCGAATCCGACATAGTTTTAACTTGTAACAATAAAGCAGTCAAATCCGTTATTAATTGTAAAATCGATGGATTTTTACATGGATCTTTATCCGAAGCTATAATCGAATTATGTTTATCCACAATATCTTTAGCTTCTTCTCGACATTTTTCACGTAAATGCGACGGAGTCAGCATCGACGCTAAACCAGGATCGGGCGCAATTTCCTGACAATAAATCTGCATTTCGTCCAAATATTTTTGTAAATCGAAATTCAATTTCTCCAAATCGATCAAAATATTCGCATATTTACGTTCGAAATCTTCATGGATTTGATCATCGAACGATAATAATTTTTCCGCTTCTGAATTTAATAATTTTAATAATTTTATTTTATTTTTTTTAACCGTTAATATTTTCGTTACTAGTACCATTTTTTCTAATAATTTAGTACTAAAACCACCGATTTTTTTATTATTATTATCAATAGGTGTATTAATTAATGAACCCGATAATAATGGATCTTTACGTAATTTTATATCGATAATAGGACTAAAATTATTCCTGATAGGTCTAAATTTAGCTTGGAAACTAGTTATCGATATAGTTTCAGGTAAATCATTAGATAAAACTTCATAATCGGGTACAGAATGTGTACCTAATCCAGTACGTTCGAAAGTTATCCGATAAGTATTATTAGAAGTATCAACAGCATCGATACTACCACTAAATAAACCATCTTGCGGTTTCCTTAATCTAGCTGTTACTTTAGTACCGATAACTAATTGCATCGGTACTTCTTGTGGTAAATCTTTAAAACTCGTCATATCGGTAGCTTTACGTTGTTGTAAAGCCCGGATTTTTTTCCGTTTTTTCTCTAATTCTAATCGTTCTTCGTTGAAAAACGATTGCGAACATCTACGCGGTTTTCCCATCATTCTACGTATTTTAGTCCATTCGATACGTGTTAAATCTCTCGTTTTTAATTCCGGGAATGATTCTTTTAAACATATAGTAAAATCGTTTTCATTTTCGAATAAACATTTATCTATGTTACTATAAAACCATTCGTAACATACCCATTTATGCGCTTTAGGTAATTTTAATAAATTCCTTAATCGTAAACCGATTTTTTGTCCGATTTTTCTATCCGGTGAATTGGGCGGCGGTGGAGTTAGATCCCTTAATTTAGATAATAATTTTTTATTTTCTATTTTTATTTTAACCGGTGTTATATGTTTTTTATTAGGTGTTGATTTTTGTTTTTTAGCTACACGATGATGCGGTGTATTCACAATATCGTCGTCGAAAAATAAACGGTTTTTTTTTCTTATACGTGCTGGCATCCCTCTGGCGTTTAAAACTTGCGGAGGTTGAGTCGGTGTAGGTTTAGGTGGTAGTTGAGTACCGACTCGTTGTAACCCCAAAACGGCTGGACCTAAAGTCGGTAAATCTTCATCTACTTCCATTTCGTCATCTATTAATTCTTGTTTTATTATTATATTTTCGTTAGTCATGATTTTAGCTAAAAATAATTGAAAAAAAATAGTCGATTTCAAAAAATTTTGAATTCGTAACATCAATTTTTAAATTCAAATATCGCTTAGATAAAACTAGGTTATGAAATTATCTAATATATTATTGAAATCATTATTATTAGTAGATTAATAAAATGTACCTTTTTGTTTGGGAAAACACAACTTTATGCACAAATAAATTAACTTAATTTTCGTAAATAACCACTTTCCACAAAGACGCCATATTGATTGACGTTAGATGAAGGCGCGATACAGTGTTGCCAAACCGATAAAAAAAAATTACAGATGGATCAGTTCAGTTCTGGATCAGTTCAATTCTAGATCTATTAGATAAAGTTATCAGGAGACAAATATTCCATATGAAATTTTTTACTGATCAAAACCTTCAAACACATCAAAACCAACTATTCGTCTACTATTTAGGTGAAGTTATCGGGAGACAAATATTCTATATTAGGTTTTTTACTGCTCAAAAGATTCAAACACATCAAAATCTATTTACCGTCTTCTATTAGATAAAGTTATCGGGAAACAAATATTCTATATTAGATTTTTTACTGATCAAAACGGTCTTTTTCTGTCAAAACAGATAAATTAGTAAAATAGTTTCCCAATCATCCTCTCCGAGCTAAGCTCAGCGAGGTTTACAGTAATTAAATCTCAAAAATTCTCCGAAACAGAAAATAATAGATAGTACACAACTTGATTGATTTAATTGCTCAGCTCGGATGGTACGAAAGATAATAAGTCCAATTGTCATTCACCATCAAATCCGAGCCGAGCGTAGCGAGGTTCGGAGCAATCAAATCAATCAAAATCCCCAACTCTCAAATTTTTTTTACTATTTTTTTTCATACAACTGATCATTGTAAGTGCTCCGAACCTCGCTACGCTCGGCTCGGAGTGGATGGTAGAAAAATTATAGATGGAAAATGGTATGTCTTCGAAATGGCGAATTTCCCTATAATGTAGCACACACAATACAAAACACGATACATCCTGCGGTAAGTCATTTGGCTCCAAAGGACTGCGGATGACGGAATTTGTTTTGCATTGATATATTTAAGAAAATAGTACCTTTCTTTACAGTTGTATACGCAAATCTGTTTTCTTCCAAATTAATTTTTTAATAAAAATCTATGTTCTAAACAAAAACATACATATATGACTGTCTAATTTTTATGGAATATGGAATACTTGTCTCCCAATAGCCTCTACTTAAAATTTTACGTTCTATTTATCATTTTGTTCTTGTAGCGAATTCCATTGGTAAAACTAGTTTTGCACTGATTTTGCATCAGTGTTGTGTTGACACCTAAAGAAATTCATGAAAAATGTTCATTTCAATGAAATCATGGAATATTTGTCTCTAAATACGGAATATTTGTCTCTAAACAGTTGCATTCTTGTTTACACGCCGAGTGTACACTGGATTACTAAAGCGCATCATAAAAGACCGAATCGAGATAACGGAAACCCTACTTTATAATCCAGAATGACATTTACAGTTATATCTTGACATTGACATTTCGTTTTGACGTTTATAGAAATATTTTGGCGGATTTTTGCTAGTTTTTGCGTATTTTAATAAGAAAAACCAATTTTCGGTAACAAAATTTTATGCATAATTTATCCTAAACTGTTATAAAATTATAAAATTAAATAAAACTTGATGGCCGGAAAGCGGAGCGCTACCAGCGATTTAAACCACGAAAATTGGGACCGAGACGAAGATCCAGAAGAATCGGGCACATTTCAAAGAGCATCAGACGATTCATTAAAAAGGAGAATTATTAAAACAGCTAAAAGAAGAAACCCCATTTCTCCAGTAAAGGTAAGTTGAAATATTACATAACCTTAAATTTTGGCACTAAATCACCGTTAAATCCTTATTTATATATTTTTAAGGATAATGGTGACAAGAAAAGTGCCTTTACGAGTTTTAGTGGTTTCGGAAAACCTGATACTCCGACATCTTCAGCTTTTTCATTTTTATCGAATTTGACTAAATCAAACGGAATCGACGATAAACAGAATGAAACTAAATATTATGAAAAATTAAAAGGATTAAATCAGAGCGTTTCGATTTGGATAAAAAATCACGTAGACGCGAATCCTTTGATAAATTTACAACCGATTTTTAAAGATTATGAGAAATATTTCGATGAATTGGAAATTGAGAAAAATTTAAAGCCTGTCCTGGATAATAATAAAACTGATTCTATGAGTACGTTTTTGTTTAAATCGACGACGAATGTTCCGGATAGTACGAGTGAAAAAACGCAAAAAATTGGACCGGACACTGATAAAAAAATTGAAAATATTATTCCGAAATTTTCTTTTGGTACTTCTGTTACGTCTACTGGGAATACCCCGACACCGACTTTTAGTTTTGGTAATAAAACTGGATCTGGATCGTTTTCTTTTGGTAAATATTTTTTTTTTTTTATATAAATTAATAATTTTTTTTACTAGTTTTATATACAGAGTGGCGCGGTGCGTATAGAGTGCGCCACCCTGTATATAAATAACAATTTAGTACTGAATGGATTTTTTTTTACTGGAAAAACGAGGATCTGATCTGTATTTTTGTGAAATTTATTATTGAATTTCTGTGTTTTTATTTTCTTTTTTATTTTCTATGAGTTTTGTAATAGTTTTATATAAAATTTTTTCTCCAATTTTTTGTAATTTTATCGCTAGAGGGTGAAAAACAGTTAATGTAGGATTTTTTGCCTTTTTTTTTAATTTAAAGTATAAATATTGCACTTTGGTGCAAAAATGTTCTGGGACAAAATTGTAGAGTATAAAATTCTCTGCAAGTTTTATTTAAAACATTTTCCAGAATTTCCCACAGTTTCGCCACCAGAGGGCCAAAAACAGTAAATATGTAGGATTTTTTGTCTTTTTTTAAATTTTGAAGACAAACCATGCACTTTCGTGCAAAATGTACTGGTGCAAAATTGTAGAGCATCAAATTCTCTACTACTATTATGTGAAACTTTTTCCAAAAATTTCCTTAATTTCGCCACCAGAGGGCAAAAAACAGAAAATATATATAATTTTTTGTTTTTTTTTTTAATTTCAAGGACAAACAATGCACTTTCGTGCAAAATGTACTGGTGAAAAATTGTAAAGCTTGAAATTCCCTACGACTTTCATCTGAAACTTTTTTCAGAATTTTCCATAATTTTGCCACCAGAGGGCGAAAAACAGAAAATATATATAATTTTTTTTTTTTTTTTTTTTTAATTTCAAGGACAAACAATGCACTTTCGTGCAAAATGTACTGGTGCAAAATTGTAAAGCTTGAAATTCCCTACGACTTTCATATGAAACTTTTTTCAGAATTTTCCATAATTTTGCCACCAGAGGGCGAAAAACAGAAAATATATATAATTTTTTTTTTTTTTTTTTTAATTTCAAGGACAAACAATGCACTTTCGTGCAAAATGTACTGGTGAAAAATTGTAAAGCTTGAAATTCCCTACGACTTTCATCTGAAACTTTTTTCAGAATTTTCCATAATTTTGCCACCAGAGGGCGAAAAACAGAAAATATATATAATTTTTTTTTTTTTTTTTTTAATTTCAAGGACAAACAATGCACTTTCGTGCAAAATGTACTGGTGCAAAATTGTAAAGCTTGAAATTCCCTACGACTTTCATATGAAACTTTTTTCAGAATTTTCCACCAGAGGGCGAAAAACAGTAAACATGTAGAATTTTTTGACATTTTTTTAATTTTAAAGATAAACAATGCGCTTTGGTGCAAAATGTTCTAGTTCAAAGTTATAGCGCATCAAATTCCCTACAACTTTTATATAAAACTTTTTTCCGATTTCTTTATAAATGCATTATTTATACTAAAAATTTACAAAAATATATCTAAAAATTACATTTTTATCAAAAAATTGATACCCCCCCCCCCAAAATGTTATATATCTACCTAAAAATAAAAATGTAATTATTAAATTTTTTTTAGGAACTACGACAAAAGACGTAACAAACACAACAACAACATCATCATTTACTTTCGGTAATAACACAAGTACCGTTTCTTCATTTACATTTGGCAACATTGCAAAACCCGATACAGATAAAGAAAAAGAAGAAGAAGACGAACCGCCTGTTAATAATTTTACACCGGTTATAGAAAAAGATCACATATATACAATTAGATGTAAAGTTTTTATAAAAAAAAACGATAAATTCGGCGACAGAGGCGTAGGGAATTTATTTTTAAAACCGATAAAAGACAGCGAAAAATTTCAATTAATTATAAGAGCCGATACGAATCTCGGTAATTTATTATTGAATTGTATTTTATCGGAAAATATTCCTGTTAAAAGATTGGGTAATAAAGATGTGATGTTGGTTTGTGTTCCTACACCTGAAAGTACGCCACTGGGTAGTCCTCAGCCCGTTCCTGTTTTGTTGAGGGTGAAAAATCCCGAAGAAGCTGATGCGTTGTTGGAGGTTTTGGAGAAACATAAAAAATAATTTTTTATCTTTTTTTTTTATCTGTATTTAATAAGGTTAATTAATATACAATATTGTTTTTTTTTATTATTATTATTTTGATTTTATTATTAAAATATTAATATTATGGAATTTAGTTATTTATTTTAATTTGAAGTGGTGTTGGTAAATATTTTTTTAATTTTTAGGACAAATAATAAATAAATTTTTTCCGGAATTCGTTATAGTTTCGCCGCTAGATGGCGTAAAATAAATATATAGATTGCGCATTATTTTTAGGTTTTTAGCTAAAACTATGAATTTTTATGAAAAATTACAAGAAATCAAAATTGTAGAACATAAAATTTCCTACAAATTTTGTCTGAACTTTTTTTTTCGAATTCCGCATAGTTTCGCCGCTAGAGGGTATAAAAAAGGAAAAATTCAGATTTTTTGTATTAGTTTTAATTTTAAAGACAAATAATGCACTTAAGTGCAAAATGTAATACAAAAATACAAAGTTGTAGAGAATATAATTTTCTACAACTTTTGTATAAAACATTATCCAGAATTCACAATAGTTTCGTCGCTAGAGAGCGCCAAATATGTCCATCTAGGTTTTCCAGACTATCCAGATTTTGAGGATAAACAATGCATTTTATTATAAAATGCTGTAGTACAAAGTTGTAGAACATCAAATTTCCTACAACTTCTGTTTGATACTTTTTCCAGAATTCTCATAGTAGTCTTGCCGATAGAGGCCGCGAATTTTAATTTTCATCGCGCCATCTAGCGGCAAAACTATAGATAATTCTAAAAAATGTTTTAAACAAAAGTTGTAATTAATTTTATGCTCTACAACTTTACCCTATAACATTAACTTCGATAATTTATTTGTACTGAAATATTACAATAAAAGAAATGCTGATTAAATTTGATAAAGGTTTGTTTGATGTCAGTTTTTGACAAGAATGACATTTGTTGTGACGTCATAACTTTCCTCGTTCTATGTCATTGTTTAAAATTCATCTGTATTACATTTTTATCGGAAAGGAAATGTATAGTTTTCCCCAAAAAAAAATATAAAAACCATACCCAAAATTATAAAAACATTTTAAATTAAATTTCTGAGTATTAATTAATTTTTCTATTTGAAAAAAAATTGTCATATTAAAAATTAGATCTTTATTTAAATGAAAATAAATTATACTAAAAATATAAATAAAGAGTGAGAGTATAAATAAAACAAAAGGTGAAGGTATATACCCACACATACTCATACAAGAATCAAGTTGGCCGGTGCAGTATTAATCGAACAATCTTGCTTTAATGACGCGTTCATAGCCAACTTATAATAACTTTCACTCTCGGAACCGTTTTCATTTTTTTTTTTTTTTAAACGGAATTTATTTGAATAAAAATGTTTCGTTGTGGTGTATCGCGACAGGATATTATAATATTTATTTGTTGTTATTTGTTGCTTCTTACGTTTACTTTTACGGGTAAGTAATAATAATAATAGTAATAGTTCGATAAAAAAATACTTATACTGGGTGGCTCAATATAACTAAATAAACCGGATTATTATTAGCATATTAGATCTATAATTTTGAATTAAATAATAACAAAAAAAATTCCGGGTTTTTTTTCATATTGGTATAAAAATTAAATTTTAAAAACAACACCCAGTATATTTTTATTAATTATTTTATATAAAAATTACTTGTCAAATATTTGTAAAAATTAGATGTATTTAAATAGTTTAATTATGCATAAAAGTATAAAATGATTTTAGTTTCGTCGCCAGAGGGCGTGAAAATATGTACATATGGATTTTCCCGGATTTTTCCAGATCTTGACGACAAACAATGCACTTTGGCGTAAAGTGTTTAAAATCAAAGTTGTAAAGGATATAATTTTCCACAACTTTTGTCTAAAAGTTTTTCCATAATTCCGAATAGTTTCGTCGCTAGAGGGCGCCAAAAGTGTACATCTAAGTTTTCCAGACTTTCCAGATTTTGAAGACTTACAATGCATTTTAGTGTAAAATGTTGTAATACAAAATTGTAGAACATTTAATTATCTACAACTTTTGTATAAAACTTTTTCCAGAATTCCTCATAGTTTCGCCGTTAGAGGGCGCGAATGTTAATTTTGACACATAAGTTGTAGAGAATTTATTCCAGATTGGCTAGTGCGATCCTGGCCAAGCTTATATATAATGTGACGTAAAAATTTGATAGGGAAAACGTTTTCCTATACAAAACACTTGATTTGTTCAAATTTAATAGAGACATAGGTATAAAAGCCACACTCGATCGAAGCTTTTGTTCGAGAGTCATAGTGTTTACATCCAGACAGACAGACAGACGTCCAAACAGGATTTTTTTTTGTATTTTCGGACAGAAACGAATGTCCCAAAAAATGAAAATATTTGTTTGATGTGTACAGTGTGTCCCAAAAATGAAAATTTGTGTAAGCTATATACAATGTGTCCCAAGTTGAGTTTTTCGAAAAAAAATCGTGTAACGTGTAAAAATGAAAATTCTTGGAAGTTGTATACAGTATGTCCCAAAATTAAAAATTCTTGTTAGTCTATATACAAGGTGAATAATAATTCGTACGCTTTTAACTGATAGTTTTACAAAATAGATGATTTTTTTTGACACATTGTATAATATTTTTTTTCTAGGTATATATGCAGAGCAGTCAAAAAGTCGAAAAAAAGAACCGGAATCTATTTCGGATTTATTTAATACTAGTTCCTGTATTCCAAGACCGTACAGATGTCCCCATAAACAAATTCAATTTTTTTTATATACAAGGTGAGTATCTTTTATACAAGGTAATATTTATCTATGGATAATTAAATTATACAATATTAATTCAAATACAAGTTAAATGGTTTAATAGTTTAATTCAAAAATGAACAGGACAGTACTTAGAAAAGTTCCTTAAGTACAGTTAATAGTCAAAACGTAATAAAATCTCGTGAACCGTACTCCGTACGAGAAAAATAGTTGAAAACATTTTTGTAGATAAAAACATTCTCTACAACTTTTATTTAAAACTTTTTTCTCTAAAATGCATCGTTTTTTATTTATAGTGCTCCAAAGTCAGACTTGCACAGTGAAATAACTTGCGTCATCTTGAAAACACTTTTTGTGAAATATCTCGTAAACCGCACATCGTACAAGAAACATAATAGAAATTATTTTTGTAGATGAAAACATTCTCTACAACTTTTATTTAAAACTTTTTTCTATATAATGCATGGTTTTTTATTTATAGTGCTCCAAAGTCAGACTTGCACAGTGAAATAACTTGCGCCATATGAATAGCACTTTTTGTGAAATATCTCGTGAACTGCGCATCGTACAAGAAACATAATAGAAATTATTTTTGTAAATAAAAATATTCTCTACAACTTTTATGTAAAACTTTTTTCTGTATGATGCATCGTTTTTTATTTATAGTGCTCCAAAGTCAGGCTTGCACAGTGAAATAACTTGCGTCATATGAATAGCACTTTTTGTGAAATATCTCGTGAACCGCGCATCGTACAAGAAACATAATAGAAATCATTTTTGTAGATAAAAACATTCTCTATAACTTATAATCAAAACTTTTTTCTTTATAATCGATAGATTTTTATTTATACTGCTCCGAACTCGGACTTGCACCGTGAAATA
This sequence comes from Neocrepidodera transversa, assembly GCA_963243735.1. Lineage (NCBI taxonomy): Eukaryota > Metazoa > Arthropoda > Insecta > Coleoptera > Chrysomelidae > Neocrepidodera > Neocrepidodera transversa. The sequence continues at coordinate 15,632 of CAUJLB010000035.1, forward strand.
ACTTGCGCCATCTGAAAACAACTTTTATTAACTGACTTTAATACAACTAAAATAGCTGCATTTTCCGATCATAAAAAAATTATATATTGACCTCATTCCATCCTTAAGTATAGTTAATTCAAAAAGAAAACACTTCTGCTTTCAAGTAGAATAACAACATAAATAGACAAAATCAAATATAGTAATTTGTTGTCGTCGGTCGATTTTATAGTCCTAGAGTCAGTGCAAAAAAAATTGGTTCATAATGAAATTTTCTACAGATGAAATTTTATTGTTACAACATGTTCAAATGTGTCGCCTGAAAGTAAATTCAAGTGAGGCACTTTTTATGAAATATTTCGTGAACCGTGCATCGTACGAGAAAACTATTAAAAATTATTTTTGTAGATAAAAATATTCTCTACAACTTTTATTTAAAACTTTTTTCTCTATAATGCATATATCTTTATTTATAGCGCTTCAAAGTCAGACTTGCACAGTGAAATAACTTGCGTCGTCTTGGAAAATCTTTTTGAGAAATATCTCGTGAATCGTAAATCGTACAAGAAAAATAGTTGAAATGATTTTGTAAAAAAAACATTCTTTAAAACTTTTATTTCAAACTTTTTTCTGTATAATGCGTAGATTTTTATTTATAGCGCTTCAAAGTCAGACTTACCCAGTGAAATAACTTATTCCATCTTGAATAGCACTTTTTGTGAAATATCTCGTGAACCGTGCATCGTACGAGAAAAATAGTTAAAATCATTTTTGTAGATAAGAATATTCTCTACAACTTTTATTTAAAAAAATTTTCTGTATAATACCTAGATTTTTATTTATAGCGCACGTTATTTCACTGCGCAAGTCTGAGTTTAGAGCACTTTAAATAAAAACTGAAGCATTATATAGAAAAATGTTTTAAATAAAAGTTGTAGAGAATGTTTTTATCTATAAAAATTATTTTAACTATTTTCCTCGTATAATGCACAGTTCACGAGATATTTGACACAAAGTGCGTTTCAATATGGCACAAGTTATTTCACCGAGTAAGAACTTTGAAGCGCTATAAATAAAAATATATGCATTATACAGAAAAAAGTTTGAAATAAAAGTTGTAGAGATTGTTTTTATCTACAAAAATGATTTTTATAACTTTTCTCGTACGATACACGGTTGACGAGATGTTTCACAAAATGTGTGTTGTGCAGAAAAACAGTACCTGACTCTTGGACTATTAAGGTATATTTGAATTCAAAGAATGTATGCGATATATGTGAATACCTTCAGACGTTACATTCGTTAAAATTTATTACTTTCCCCGGATAAAGCGTGTCGTAATAATTAGATATTAATTTTGTTGTGTTTTTTTTATCGTCCTTGACTAAACGTACAAAATTATGGAAAAATAAAAGTTACTTAAGAATTCTAATAATGTTATTATTGAGGATTAATTTGAGGGTCGTTTTTTAATGTAATTTTGTAAACTTGATTTTTTTTTTAATAATGAAAAAAATTGCCAGTCGTGAAATAATACGTGCACGTTTTTATCGCGCCCTCTAGCGGCAAAACTATTAGGAGTTGTGGAAAAAATTTAATACAAAAAATATAGGAAATTGTATGCTCTACAACTTTAAACCAGGACAAACTATTAGGAATCTTGGAAAAAGTATACGAGAAAAATTATAGGAAATTTTATTCTCTAGAATTTTTGCATCAGGAGATTTTGCACTAAAGTGCATTATTTGCCCTCAAAATCTGGAAATAATCGTGAAAACCTACGTGCACATGTTTTCGCGCCCTCTAGCGGCCAAACTATTAGGAATCTTGGAAAAAGTATAAGACAGAAATTATAGGAATTTTTATTCTATACAATATTTGCACTAAGACATTTTGCACTAAAGTGCATTATTTGCCCTCAAAATCTGGAAATAGTCTGGAAAACCTACGTGAAAATTTTTTCACGCCCTCTAGCGGTAAAACTATTAGGAATTCTGGAAAAAGTTTAATACAAAAATTATAGGAAATTTTATGCTCTACAACTTTGCACTAGGGCATTTTGCACCAAAGTGCAATATTTGCCCTCTAAATCTGAGAATTATCGGAAAAGCCTACATGCATAAATAATTAGTTTGTAAATTACAGTTATACAGTTTGTTACTATGTAGAAATAGAAATTTATGGTTATTAATGATCCTTCAAGTCAAATTAATTATTGGTCAATATTACTTAATTCATTTTTTTGTGGGTCAAAGAAATTAAATAGTTATTGTGTTTGTAAATCTCCATTTATAATTTTTAACGTTTTTTTAAATCCCATAACGAATCTGGCATACAGTGGAGTAGGAATAAATTCTTTCCCCTTCCCCAAAACCCTTTTCACTACAACTTTTGTGTAAAACTTTTTCCAGAATTCGTTATAGTTTCGCCGCTAGAGGGCGAACAAATTAAGATGTAATATTTTTAACCCTATTTTTAAATTTTGATTAAACAATGCACTGTAGTGCAAAATGTTCTAGTACGAAGTTGTAGAGAATCGAATTCACTACAACTTTTATTTCAAACTTCTTCCGGAATTCTTTGTAGTTTCGAGGTTAAAGTTCCTGATTGTTAATTTTTTTCGCGCCCTCTAGCTGCAAAATTATAGCGAATTTTAAAAAAGTTTGAAACAAAAAATGTAGTAAATTTAATGCTCTACAACTTTGTACTAGAACATTTTGTACTAAAGTGCATTGTTTGTACTCAAAATTTGGAAAGTCTGGAAAACCCACCTTCACATTTTTTTGCGCCCTCTAGCGGTCAAACTAAATGGAATTCTGGAAAAAGTTTGATACAAAAATTATAGAAAATTTTATGGTCTACAACTTTTGTTTTTAACATTTTCTTCGATAATGCATTACTTGTACTAAAAATTTACAAAATAAGTGGAATAGCCTATATGTATATTTTAGCGCCTCCTAGCGGCTAAACTATGTTTAATTCGAAAAAAGTTTAATACATATGTTATAGACAATTTAATTACCTAAAATCCTTCTTTATTACATTTTTCTCAAAAATGCATAGTTTTCCTACAAACTTTAAAAAACCACCAAAAAGCGCAAAATAATTATATACAGGGTAGCTCAAATTTAATTTATTGGGATTTCGGAAACCGTTATAGATACAAAGTTGATTATGTGGGGAAAAAGATGCATATTTTTAAGACGAATTTATTGGTTTTTTTTTCTAAAATTAAAATATCAGGTCCGGTTTCCAAAATATTTGGTAAAAATCAAAATTGACGATTTTTTTATTTTATTTAATTATATTAATTAATTACGCAAAAAATTATTGTAATATTATTCATTTTTTATGTCATTGACCAACAAATTAAAAATCGAAATTAAATTATTTAATCATATAACATTAATAAAGTTTTTGACATTTTATATTAGATGATTTGGGTCAGAAATTATAATATTTTATATAGAAATTAATTTTTAAAAAAATCTGCCGAATCAGGTTTTTTTTCTTAATATGAACTTTCACTTTGATTTCACTATGTTGACTTTTAAGATAAGAAAGTATATTTGGACCCCGTTAATTTTTATTCGCATCCAATATGTGTCATCAAAGTTTGGTCATTTTACAAAATACATGTACAATTTTTCACGCCCTCTAGCGGCAAAACTAATGGAAATTGTGAAAAAAGTTTTATACAAAAGTTGTAGGGAATTTTATGATCTACAACTTTTAGCTGGAACATTTTGCAGTAAAATACATTGTTTGTTCTAAAAATCTGGAAAAAGTCATAAAAACCTTCATATTAATTTTTTCACGCCATCTAGCGACGAAAATACGGGGAATTGTGAAAAAAGTTTCATACAAAAGTTGCAGACAATTTTCTGCTCTACAACTTTGATCCAAAGCATTTTAAACTAAAGTGCATTGTTTGTCCATAAAATCTGGAAAAATTCATAAAAACCTACATGTTCATTTTTTCACGCCATCTGGCGGCGAAACTACGGAAAATTCTAGAAAAATTTTATACAATAGTTGTGAAAAATTTGATGTTCTACAACTTTGCCCTAGAACATTTTGTAGTAAAGTGCATTGTTTGTCCTCAAAATCTGGAAAAAGTCATAAAAACCCACATGTTAATTTTTTCACGCCATCTACCGGAGAAACTATTAGAAATGCAGAAAAAATTCTCAAACAAAAGTTGTAGAGAATTTTATTCATTACAACTTTTCTCTAGAACATTTTGCAGTAAAATGCATTGTTTGTCCTCAAAATCTGGAAAAAGTTATAATGACCTACATGTTAGTTTTTTGACGCCATCTAGCGGAGATACTATTGGAAATGTAGGAAAAAGTTTAATACAAAAATTGTAGAGAATTTTATGTTCTATTTTTCTATTTTTCAGGCGAACTCAAGAAACTCCGGAAATTATAGACACAACCAAAGATGAATCATTATTTAACAGTCAATTCAACAGAGCCTACCCTACAAAAGTGGTAATACATGGATTTGGTGGGGGTAGAATGTACGCACCGAGTACCGATATGAGAGACGCGTATTTCTACAGAGGAAACTATAATGTTTTTATTGTTGATTACGGTACTCTAGTTAAGGAACCATGTTTAAAGGTAATCAAAAAACTCCATTTTATTATTTTTTAACCATTTTTTAAATCCCATTATGACAGTGGAGTAGAAAAAAAAACCCACCCGAAAAAAATTCAACTTGAACATTATAACATTATTTCTTACGACGCCACTGCTCATGGATAAAAATATATTTTAATTGTTTTATTTAACCCTCTTGAAAATTGAAAATACGCTACTGCCAACTATTTAACCCACCCCCACATGAAAATATTTCTTACTACTCCACTGCTCCCTGATAAAAATGTAATTTAATTATTTTATATAACTATTTAACCCCGCTTGAAAATATTTCTTACTATATCACTGCATGCGCATAAAAATATACTTTCATTATATTTCTTACTACGCCACTGCTCCCTGATAAAAATGTAATTTAATTATTTTATATAATCATTTAACCCCTTTGAAAATATTTCTTACCACTCCACTGATCACTGATAAAAATGTAATTTAATTATTTTATTTAATCATTTAACCCCCCTTGAAAAAATTTCTTACCACTCCACTGGTGTCTGATAAAAATGTAATTTACTTATTTTTTATAATCATTTAATCCCTTTTGAAAATATTTCTTACTACTCCACTGATCTCTGATAAACATGTAATTTAATTATTTTATATAATCATTTAACCCCTTAAAAATATTTTTACTACTCCACTGATCACTGATAAAAATGTAATTTAACTATTTTATATAATGATTTAACCCAACCTGAATATATTTCTTACTACGGCACTGCTATATTTTAATTACTATATTTTAATTACATTTCTTACTACGCCACTGCTCGCTGATAAATATGTAATTTAATTGTTTTATTTAACCCCGCCCCCCCTAAAAATATTTCTTACTACGTCATAGCTCGCAGATACAAATAAATTTCAATTGTTTTATTTAACCCACGCCCCTCAAAATATTTCTTACTACGCCACTGATAAAATTTATTTAATTGTTTTATTTTTTTAGCAAATGTCATGGGCTCCTAGATTTTGCGCGAAATGCGTGGCGCAGCTCGTCGATTATTTATCGCGTCATCCGAGGGGAGTAAAAGCTGACGGTATCCACGTGATTGGATACAGTATCGGAGCTCACATTGGCGGCATTGTTGCCAATTATTTAAAACCGGACGTACATGGCAAACTTGGACGGATAACAGGTAAAAAAAAAAAAGTGAAAAATACTTGGCTTGAAATATAATCAAAATAAATGTAGCGAGAAAGTAAAAAGAACGGTACAATTACCCACTTATATGCAAAAATACCCAAAACTGGGAAATTCCTCACAAATCGGCATCACTGTATAATTACTGACTGAGCTACGGTTTTATATAATGTATATTGATACATATTTATTTTGTGGTTTTTTTCCAGTTTTTCTCATTTTCGTGGAAAACTATGCAGTTTAGGAAAAAAATATAAAGGGTAGATTTAAGATAATTAAATTCTCTACAATTTTTGTCTGAAACCTTTTTTTGAATTACGCATAGTTTCGCCGCTAGAGGGCGAGAAAGTACACATATAGGATTTCCTGCGCATTTCATAAATTTTGTGGATGGACAATACATTTTAGAGCAAAATGTCGTAGTGCAAAGTTGTAGAGTATAAAATTGTCTACAACTTTTATATTAAACTTATTCTAGAATTTCCTGTAGTTTCGCCGGTAGATGGCGTGAAAAAATTAACATATATGTTTTTATGACTGTTTCCTGATTTTATACACAAATAATGCAGTTTAGTGCAAAATGTTCAAGTGCAAAGTTGTAGAGCATAAAATTGTCTACACATTTTGTATCAAACTTTTTCTAGAATTTTCCCTAGTTTTGCAGCTAGAGGGCGTGAAATAAATTATATACTTGTTCATTTTTTTCACACCATCTAGCGGCAAAACTACTGGGAATTTTGTAAAGAGTTTAATATAAAGTTTGTAGAAAATTTGATGCTCTATAACTTTGCACTACAACATTTTGCCCTAAAATGAATTGTTTATCCATAAAAATTGGAAAAATTCATAAAAATATACATGTTCATTTTTTCACGCCATCTAGCGACGAAACTACGGGAAATTCTAGAAAAATTTTAATACAAAAGTTCTAAACAATTTAATGCTCTACAACTTTGCACTAGAACATTTTGCACTAGCATGGATTTTTTGCTCCTGAAAATCTGGAAATAGTCGGGAAATTCCCAATGAACATTTTATCGCGCCCTCTAGCGGCGAATCTAGTAGGAATTCTGGAAAAATTTTAAGACAAAAGTTGTAGGGAATTTGATTCTTTACAACTTTGCTTTTGAACATTTTGTACCAAAGTGCATTGTTTGTACTTAAAATTTAAAAAAAAGGTAAAAAATCCTACATGTATATTATTGGCGCCCTCTAGCGGCGAAACTATGTAGAATTCTAAAAAAACTTAAATACAGGAGTTGTAGGGAATTTTATTCTCTACAACTTTACTCCTTAATATTTTTTTCGTAAACGCATAATTTGTACGAAAAATCTATAAAACATTTGAAATAGCCTACTTGTATATTCCTTTCACGCCCTCTAGCGGCTAAACTATGCGTAATTCGAAAAATAATTTTATATAAAAATTGTAAATAATTCAATTATCTAAAATTAATATTTATTACTTTTTTCACTAAAAAAAATAATTTTTCCGGAAACTAAGAAAAATTCTAAAATTTGATATACATATACAAAAAAATGAGAAACGGTCCTGGAATTTAAAAGTAAATTATCCAAATTTGAAATTTTTGAATTCCAATACTGTTTCCAGATTTTTTAAACGCGCTGTATAATTTTTTTTTTAATATTATATAAAAATAATTATTCCAATAATGCACTATAGATAATAGTGTGCTACTTAATTTAATCAATCTGTATATTCTAGTTAAATAAAAATTATCGATAAATGTCTCATTCAGGAAATAAATTATCTAAAGAAATTTAAATTTTCTAATTTTCACTAATTTTTTTATCATTAAATAAGTGAAAGTTAAAAAAAAAATAATTAAACCGAAACATAGGCGTACCATAAATAATTTCATAATTTAATTTTTTCAGGTTTAGATCCTACGATATTTTTTTATATGGGTCAAAATAATTCTAGAGATCTAGATCCTTCCGATGCTCATTTCGTCGACGTCCTACATACAGGGGCGGGCGTTTTGGGGCAATGGGGGCCAACGGGTCATGCGGATTTTTATATAAATGGCGGATCTAGTCAGCCGGGATGTCGCAGTAGTACTATTTTTAGTAAGTAAATTATTTTTGTTTTATAAATATACAGGGTGAACAAAAATTACTATAATTTATTTTTTTTTAAATATACAGGGTGAATAAAAAATTAATTGATTATAATTTCTACATTTCATTTATTTTTTTTACAAGTGGCAAATTTATTTTTATTATTATTATTATTTTTTTAATATACAGGGTGAACAAAAAAATTAATCAAGTATAATTTCCACATTTCATTTATTTTTTTTGCAAGTGGCAAATTTATTTTTATTATTATTATTATTATTTTAATATACAGGGTGAACAAAAAAATTAATCAAGTATAATTTCCACATTTCTTTTATTTTTTTTTTGCAAGTTTATCGGTAAATTTTTTTTTATTATTATTATTATTATTTTTTTAATATACAGGGTGAACAAAAAAAATAATCAAGTATAATTTCCACATTTCATTTATTTTTTTTGCAAGTGGCAAATTTATTTTTATTATTATTATTATTTTTTTTTAATATACAGGGTGAACAAAAAAATTAATCAAGTATAATTTCCACATTTCATTTATTTTTTTTTGCAAGTTTATCGGTAAATTTTTTTTTAATTTTTTTTTCAGATACTTTAGCTTGCGATCATACAAAAGTAACGCCCTATTTCATAGAATCTATAATTACTAAAAACGGTTTTTGGGCATATCCTTGTCCGACCCTGTTTAGTTTCATGATTGGTTGGTGTAATCCGGAAGATCAAGAATATGCTCTTATGGGTGAACATGTTAATCATGAGTAAGTAAAAATTCCTCAAATAACTCAGAAACCGGTCCTGATATTTTAATTTTCTAAAAACTATTAAATTCGTATTGAAAATTTGAATATATTTTATTATTTAACAAAATTTGTATCTATAACGGTTTACTGAATACCAATAATAGTGCTCAATTAAATTTGAACCACCCTGTATCTAAAATATTCCACTTTTTAGTGGGTTTTCCAATTTTATAAGTAAACTATACATTTATGAGAAAAACTTAATAAACAAGAATTTTAGATAAGTAAATTCTCTACAATTTTTGTATTAAACTATTTTTCGAATTGTGCATATTTTAGCCGCTAGATGGCGCGAAAAGAATAGACATGTAGGTTATTCGAACATTTTGTCGTTTTTCGGTATAAATAATGCATTTTATAAGAAAATATTATTAAGAAAAGTTGTAGTGCATCAAATTCTCTACAACTTTTGTATTATACTTTTTTCTCCATTTTCAATAAGTTCTCCGCTAGATGGCGTGAAAAAGTAAACATTTAGGTTTTTATGCACTTTTTCAGATTTTGAGGATAAACAATGCACTTTACTGCAAAATGTTTTAGTGTAAAGTTGTAGTGTATGAAATTCTCTACAATTTTTGTTTTAATTTTTTTCCTGCCTTTTCAATAGTTTATCCGCTAGATGGCGTGAAAAGATGAACATGTAGGTTTTTATGCACTTTTTCAGATTTTGAGGATAAACAATGCACTTTACTGCAAAATGTTTTAGTGCAAAGTTGTAGTGCATCAAATTCTCTATAACTTTAGTATCAAACTTCTTTCTGCATTTCCAACAGTTTCTCCGCTAGATGGCGTGAACAAATTAGCATGTGGGTTATTACAACTTTTTCCAGATTTTGGTGACAAATAATGCACTTTAGTGCAAAATGTTTTAATGCAAAGTTATAGATCATATAGTTCTCTATAATTTCCATATTAAACGTTTTTCCGAATTTCCCATAGTTTCTCCGCCAGAGAGCAAAAAATGATAAACATATAGGATTTTTTGCCTTTTTTTAAATTTTAAGGATAAACAATGCACTTTAGTGCAAAATATTTTAGTGCAAAGTTGTAGAGTATAAAATTCTCTACAACTTTTGTATCAAACTTTTTCCAAAATTCCCCGTATTTTCGCCGCTACAAGGCTTAAAAGAAATTAACATGCAACACCCTCTAGCGTCGAAACTACTGGGGATTCTCGAAAAAATATAACACAAAAGTTGTAGATAATTTAATGCTCTATTTATATATATTTTTTTAAATTTTCAGTGCAAGAGGCATCTACTATGTAAAAACAAATCCCAATCCGCCATTTTCATTAGGACCACCAGACCATCTAAAAAAGAAGGCGTTACAATATATTAAAAATCTTCCAAAAACAAGGTGACACGATTAATTGATTGTTTAAATGATTAAAAAAAATTTAATTATACAAGGTGTTTAATATTAAAATAACGAATAAGACATGTTTTATTTAATTAAATATTTGTGCCACCCTGTATATTTTTTATTTATTTTTATAAGAATTTTATTTGTAATTTAAATGGAAATATTGGAATTCTTGACTATAAAACACCCTGTATATTATTTATTATAAGTAAATTATTAATTATGTAAAATTTGTAATATATATTTAATGTAATTTTATTATTGTTTTTTTTTCCTCTTTTATCTCATTTCAGTTCATTTTTTTGTCTCAAATTTTCCTTCTTTTTCGTCTTAAATTTCCCCTCTATTTAATATCAAATATCCCCTTCTTTTCATATCAAATTTCCCCTCTTTTTGATCTAAAATTCCTCCTCTTCATGTCAAATTTCCCCTTTTTTAATTCTCAAATTTTGCATATCAAATTTCTCTTCTTTTTGGTCTCGAATTTCCCCTCTTAGGTAGATTTTTCAAATCAAATTTCCCCTCTTTCTCATATCAAATTTCCCCTCTTTCTGACTCAAATTTCCCCTCTTTTGCATATCAAATTTCCCTTCTTTTGCATATCAAATTTCCCCTCTTTTAGGTACATTTTTTCAAATCAAATTACCCCTCTTTCTCATATCAAATTTCCCCTCTTTCTCATATCAAATTTCCCCTCTTTCTGACTCAAATTTCCCCTCTTTTGCATATCAAATTTCCCCTCTTTTTGGTATCAAATTTCCCCTTTTTGGTATGAAATTTCCCCTTTTTGGTCTCAAACTTCCCCATTTTCCTATCAAATAATGATGACGAACATTTTGTTTTTTTTTTAAATAATTTAATGTATCAAATCAGTCTTAAAAATAATAAAACAATTGGCGTTACAATAAAAATTAACTGCGCATGCGCTTGTAATTTACTAGAAAAATTGCACAAATCGCCTTTACAAAAACACATAAGGACTCTTTTGTAATTCCATTTCGTATAAGCGCATCTGTCTTCGCTATCTGAAGGTCCTCGTTGTAGGCAAATCCTTTGAGTGGCAACACCGTATTCTAAAAAAAAAAAAAAAAAAAATATAATTTAACACGTTGACTGCCAAGATAATTAATAATTAAATTATAAAATATTTCGTAATTGCTAGTGAACGTGTTAAAATAAAATATAAAAATATTAAATATTTATAATAAATATTTCATACAATTTTTAACACGTCGACTGCCTGCCAGTTACGAGATATCTTTTAATTTAACTACGAATTATTTTATAATTGGCTTGGCAGTTAACGTGTTAATATAATTTTTACCTTCTTTAGCGGCATCTTCACTTTCTACAATTTTTCCACACCATCCGGAAGCACAAGGAACAGTTTCAATTCCGATTTCTAATTTATTTTCTATTAAAGTTATATTAGCTGTAAATGGATCTTTACAACTTCCTAATTCTCCTCTTGATCTACACATCAGGCAACGTTGTAAACCTAAAAATACATAATAATAATTATTTACAATAAAATGTTTACTATTACCGCGATTTTCATCATAAATCATCAACATTTTTTCACAATTGAATTAAAAATAAAGAAGCAACCATACATTTTTCTATACTCGAATTTAAATACATTTTTTTTATATCTTGTATATAATAAAAGAAATTTATTAAATCTTTGAGTCACCCTGTATACAAAATTTTAATGACCGATTAGACTACAAGCATATTTATTTATTACTTACCTGTAGAATGTGTAATAAACAATGCACTAATTAATAAAAACATATTTAAAATGGCTGCACAAGTATCCATATTTTTATTTAATTTACCAACATACACTATGGAAGTAAAAACTACTGTTAAGTGAGTCAAACTGGAATGTTATTGAAGACTTTCACTTCTTGTTCGGTCTCGGAAGGTTAATTATAATTTATACAACTAGTTTTACGTATCTATGTATTTCTGGTTGTATAAGCTACAGGCGAAATACAAGTAAAATTGGGTATAAATATTTGATAACCAAACCGTACAAGGCCATAACAATAAAAAAGAAGAAATAAATACAGTGTCAACAGTGTCAAACACTTAATCATGTGCTGTGCTAATTTTATGGAATATTCCATATTATGGGTATAATGACAGATAACTTAATTTCTAATTATTTAGAATAAATATTAAAATGGGCGGTTATTATAATTATTTGCCGTAGCTGTGTATTTCTGGTTGCATAAGCTACAGGCGAAGTACAAATAAAATGAGCACTTAAGCAACCCTTTCCATAAATATAGGATAGCCAAACCGTACAATACCATAACAATAAAAAAGAAGATATAAATTAAGTGTCAACAGTGTCAAACTGTGCTATTTTTATGGAATATTTGTCTCCTGATATCAAATTTTTAGTAATGTTAGAGTTATCGGGAGACAAATATTCCATATAAGTAGGAAAACCCGGAAAACCTCACCACCATCAGTATAAAAATAAAAAGAAGATGACTAGATACTGTTTGGAAAGTTGTTTGTACCAATAAATTATTTTATTTTTCGGAGTGAGCGTGATATATCATCAGCTGTTTTTCAAGTGTTTTTTAATATTATATTTACGATTATTATTTGATTTATGATAATTATAAGTGTTTATTTTTCTAATAATAAAATATATTTAATACAATACAGGAAAATCCCATTAACAAAAAATTAACTATTAGTTTGAATATTAATTAGATCTTGACTCTTGATTATTTATTTTTGTGTTATCATATTTTAGCATTAACTGAATTCCTTTACACTAAAGTCCATTGTTTGTCCTGAAAAACTGGATACATTGAAAAAAATCTACGTGCACATGTTTTTCGCGCCACCTGGTGGCGAAACTATTAGGAGTTCCGGAAAAAGTTTAATAGAAAAGTTGTAGGGAATTTAGCGCTCTATAACTTTGCCTTAAAACATTTTACCCTATGGTCAATTGTTTGTCCTGGAAATCTGGAAGCAATGAAAAAATCTATGTGTACATATTTTTCGTGCCATCTAGTGGCGAAACAAATGAAAGTTATGGAAAAAGTTTAAGGCAAAAGTTGTAGGGAATTTAATGTTCTACAACATTGTTCAAGTACATTTTGCACTTTACTGCATTGTTTGTCCTGAAAATCTGGAAATATCGAATAAATCAACGTGCACATGTTTTTCGCGCCATCTGGTGGCGAAACTAATGAGAGTTCTCGAAAAAGTTTAAAACAAAAGTTATAGAGCATTTAATGCTCTACAACTTTGCACTATTGCATTTTGCAATTTACTGCATTGTTTGTCCTGAAAATTTGGAAATATCGAAAAAATCTACCTACAACATGTTTTTCGCGCCATCTAGTAGCGAAACCATTGGGAAATATGGAAAAAGTGTTATACAAAAGTTGTAGACGCTTTTATACTTTAAAACTTTACTTCATAAAATTTTATTCTAAAATGCATAATTTGTATGCAAAATCTACAAAAAAGTGGGAATAGTCGACATTTATATTTCTTAAACGCCATCTAACGGCTAAACTACGAGTAATTATAAAAAAAGTTTTATACAAAATTTCTAGGAAATTTAATTATCTAAAATTTTTCTATATTACGTTTTTCTCGGAAAAATATAGTTTTCCCAGAAAATTAGAAAACTCCAAAAATGTATTTGTATTTTTTAGTAAATAATCCTAATTCAAAAGGACTTATACTATTTTTTATGCGATTTACACAAAAAAAAATAATATAATTTTTTTAGTAATTGACAACGATTTCTAAAAAATGTTTCGTCGACGCGTTAATCTTTGCTCTAAGGAATTTATAAATAATTTTTTTTAAGTGGAATGTCTAAAGTACTTTATTAAATTATTATATATTAATTAATACTTAAATTTAGGTGTATAATTAGATATAAAAATAATTGTACGTGTATAGCAAAGATCAAAATACTTGAAATTATTTTTTACTTTTTTTGTATTTTAACTTTTCTATTTTCTCGTATTTACTTATTTTTCTACTTCAATTTGTCTGTTTTGTTTTAGTTTTATTTTTGTATTTTTTTTTAAGATATTCTTCTAAATCACTGCATAGAGAGAAATAGTTAAAAATATACATATTCAAAAATCAACTAGACAAATTTAGGAAAGACTTGGAGACCACCTCAAGAGTACTAACTGTCAAAATTTCGAAATTTTTAGGAATTTTGGAAAAAGTTTGATACAAAAGTTGTAGGTAATTTGATGGTTTACAACTTTTGTTTAAAACATTTTGCACTGAAATGCATTGTTTGTCCTAAAAATCTAGAAAAGTCGAAAAAATCTAAATGCATCGCCATCTAGCGGCGAAATTATTGGGAGTTCTGGAAAAAGTTTAATAAAGAAGTTGTAGAAAATTTTATACTCTATAACCAGCCTTCTTACACTACTGGTAATGTAATAAGGTCGATTCTGGTCGAGAAATGAAATGACATTAACCTTGACATCTGTTTCCGGTTAGAACCGGCCTTCTTACACTACTGGTAGTGCAAGAAAGTCGAGTGTGGTCGAGATGAGAGATGACCTTGACCTTGACATGTCTTTCCGGTCAGAATCGGCCCTATTACACTACTGGTAGTATAGGAGGGACGATTCTGGTATAAAGAAGATGTAACCTTGATATTATCCTTGATATTTCATCTGCTGAGTACCCTCTAGCTGAAACACAGGAACTTTATAAAAGACTTAGGACACAATGGACTGTTCGACGTTGCCGGTTTGATATTATTACTTTATTACTTAGACTGTTTGTTGAATCTGGGTTTTTTCTATTAAAATTTACACTTTTTTAGTTTTCTTCTTACTTTCGTCAACAATTTTATTTTTATTTTTAACGAAATGACAAAAACATTTCTAGTTACATAAAATTTAAACGTGGCAACGTCGCATAAAGAGAATTTTTTCATGTTTTTTTTTACTGTTTTTTCTATTTTTTCTGCTAACTAAATATAGTTAATTATTTGTTTTTTTTTAAATTGTAGGACAGAACTTGTTTCTTAGTGTAAAATTGGGTGCATTATTATTTTTATTCCCAGTGATTTTACTCATGCGATTAAAAAATAATATTAAACACTTGAAATCGAATATAGATAAGTTATAAAAACGGGTTTAACTGTGTTATTTCAAAAAAGATTATTGCAGTGTTAAGTATTATATTTATAAAAAAAAAAAAAAAATTTAATGAATTAATTTAAAATGATTTTTAGAAGAAAAGTGTGTTGTGAGAATAATATTATCATAAATCAAGAAGAAAAAGGTAAGATTTATATAAATTTTATTTTTAATAATTTTATTAATAAATAATTTAATGTTTTTTTTTTAAATATTAATATTAAAATAAAAAATACGGTTAAATTTGTAATAAAAAATTCTATAATTGTGATTTGTTTCAAAATTTTATTACAAAAATTGTGGAATTTGCACTTTTTGAATTTTCTCCTTACTTTCGTCAATAGTTCTGTTTTTATTTTTAACATATTTATGTCTAAATGTCTAAAAATAATCTACTTATCATTTTGAATAAAATTTAAAATATTAACTATATATTGATTTTTAAAATTATTCAAAAAATTATTTAAATTTCTTTTATGGAAAATATTATTATTAAAAATTTTAAAAAAATATTAAATTTGTAATAACAAACTCCATAATTGTGATTTTTTTCAAAATTTTATTACAGAAATTACTAAATTTGCACTTTCAATTTCTCCTTACTTTCGTTAATAGTTTTTTATTTTTAAACAAAAAATAAATTTTATGGTATATTATTAGTTTATAAAATAGTTTAAATTTTCTATTAAAGACGCTAATCTAGTTACCGAATATAAATATAAAATCGATTTGATTAAATGATAAAAAAATTTGTTTACTGCTCAATGTGCCAAATTTTTAATCATCGATTATTTAAATTGTTTTTTTTTTAATAATGACAAAATCGAACCTAAATTAGGTGACACTTCAGGTATATAATCCTAATAGATAAATAATAAAAACACTTCAAAATGACATGATTTTTCAAGTTGAAAACTGGAAATGAATGTGTATTTTTTTAATCACTTTGAACCTAATTATTGAGGATATTTAAATATGCAAATATTAAAAAAATATTAAAATAAATATGGGCAATTCCATGAAAAAATTAAATAGACTATCTGGAAGGGAACAGAAAGTACTATATGTGTAAATATTTTCATAATTTTATAATAATATTTGTAGAAGTTATAGCCAAAAATGTATTTTTTTTTTTTTTTAATAGGTTTATGGCTTTGGCAAAGACCAATTAGCCAGACTATTTTTTTCGTAGTATTATTAATTTCGTAATTAGTGGAACACTATCATTGGGGATGTGAGTCTTGGCAATGACCATAACAATGATGACCAAAGGGCATCACTTTGATAACAAATCGATATTTCTATGTTCTATAGTAACTGGAGCAGGAAAAGTGCATATTACAGAAAGATGGGATTTAAGCTATATTATTGAGTTAGTAGTGATAACGTGCGCTCTCAATTTTTTTTTTTTTTTTTTTTTTTGTTTTTTTTTTTTCTTTTTTTTTTTTTCTTTTTTTTTTTTGGTTTTTTTACTTTTTTTTTTTTTTTTGGTTTTTTTACTTTTTTTCTTTTACTTTTTTTTAGTCTATCCGAAAGGGATCAAATAGTACTAAATGTATGAATATTTTCATAATTTTAAAACAATATTTGTACACGTTATTGCTAAAAATATTCAATGATTTTTTTAACATTGATATTTTTTTTCATTGATATAATTGATCATTTGGATACTAAATAAATTATTAGCGACATAATCAGGATTAGAAAAACAGGAAAACAATCCACTTAAAAGATTAAAATAATACGAGTATTGTTATTTCTAGAAATGTTTTTTTGTTCACACAAACTTCATTTATAATTGAGATGTATCGATAATAATTTTAACACGTTTAGTGCTATACGTCAAGTACGTACATCACATGACGTCATACGGGGCAAAATATCATTTTATTTGGTATCATCAGGCCAGATATATATAAAACATTGCTTATTATACCATCAATAGATAGCAGCTCTGTAAAATACTTCAGCTCAGACCGCTTTCCATCGATTATTCCAATATGTAAAACATTGCTTATTATACCATCAATAGATGGCAGCTCTGTAAAATACTTCAGCTCAGACCGCTTTTCATCGAATATTCCAATATATATAAAAGAAACTTTTTAGAATCAGCCCAACGTTGGGCGCCACTCTTGTTGCAATTTAGCTTGCGTTATTTTAACTATTTATTTTTCTTGTATTATAAATAAAAAATTGTTCGATTTTGTAATAATTATACGCACGATATAAGAATTAGAAATATAGGCGCTGAAAGGTCAATTTTGTTTATATTAAACAAGAGCAATGTTTAATTTTTTTTTGGCGATAAAGTTATTTAGAAAATTGATTTTAGTTGTATTCCGCATTTAATAATCGTTTGGTCGTATAATTTTATTAACATTATGGTACTTATTTGGGGGTGGGTCAAAGATGTACCGTCCCTTGGAGCGACAAGATATATCAGGTATATTATTTTAATACAATAAAAAAAAATTTTGAAATTATTATTTACTACTATATTTTTAACTTTTTACATTTTTAGCTATAACTTTTATAAATATTATTTTAAAATTATGAAAATATTCACACGTATAGTACTTTTCGATCCCTTTCGGATAGACTATTTACTTTTTTCATTTGTTTTATAATTTTCATCCTATGAATATTTTAAATTTTTTACATTTTTGGCTATAACTTCTACAAATATTATTATTAAATTATGATAATATTCACATATACAGTACTTTTTGTTCTCTTCCGGATAGTCTATTTAGTTTTTTCACAATTTCACAATTTTGCTAAAAAATAGGGTTAAATTTTGTTTTAAAGATGGATGGGATTACCCCCTCTTTATTTTTATTATAATATAAATTATCTAAACGTTAAATTTTTATTGATTAAAACAATGAATCATTTTTATAGACTTCGATACTCGTCCTTCAGTCAAATAGATAAAATTGCATATTAAAATTGTATCCACACAAAATTGAATCTTAATATTTTTTTAATATATAACAATTACATTAATAATAATTACTGATAAATATCAATTAGAAATAACTTCCATTAAAATAAATAAAATAATTAAATATTGTAGTAGTAGTAGAAAAAATAGTATATACAAGATTGTTATCAACCTCTCAACTTATTATGCTTAAGATTTCCACGTGTATCGTATGAATTAACGTTTCGGTACAATATCATGTTGTACCATCTTCAGTGTTCTACTTTATTATTCACGTCAAATATTTATTATTCTAGTGGTTTTTTTTTTTTTTTTTTTTTTTTTTTTTTTTTTTTTTTTTTTTTTCTTATATTGTTATTATAATTAGCATTAACATTTTCTTGTGAATAAAATTATTTTCTTAAAATATATTTGTTTTAGAACCTCCATTAGGAATACGACATGTTCAAGTATTATTTTACTTTCTTCTTATGACGTATACGTACTGCATGAGAACAGTATTATCAGTAGCTATTGTTGCTATGAATGATAATTCAACAACTTCCAATAATAATATTGAGGTAAGAAATTTTATTATAGACGTTTTGTTATAATTTCATCAAATCATTTTCAGACGTATAATTGGACGAATCAAAGCGTAGTATTATCAGCATTTTTCTGGGGTTACGTCCTACTGCAAGTTCCAGTGGCGTACTTGGGAAAAAAATTCGGATCTAAATGGATGTTAGTAGCTTGTACGACAGTCGATTCCGTATCTTGTATGTTAATACCGACTATGGCTAAATATTATGGTGCCGAAGGCGTTATAATATGTAGATTTTTTCAAGGATTAGCACAAGGAGGTATAGCGCCTCTTATACATACGTTATTGGGATGTTGGGCACGGCCATGTGAAAGATCTATATTAGGAACTGTTGCTTATACAGGTTAGTTAATATTAAAAATATTCTAATTAAAATTTAAATATTAGATTATATAGATCTATTAAAAAATATTTGAAAATAATAGGGACTAAAATCTGGTCAACTTGGAGGCCATAAAATATCAAAATTTATATATTCTTAACCTTTTACTAATTTATTATTTTATACTATATTTATCAACTTTTAGCAAGAATAAAATTTTCTCACAAATTAAAAATACAGAGTGTGCTAAATAAAACGTATTTTTAATAATAATTAATATATTTATCGAATCACGATGTATATTTTTGTTATTTTTTCTTGGCAATATAGATTATTAGATTTGTAAACTTTTATCACGAATGAAGTTTTCTGTAAAATCAAAAATACGGGGTGTGTCAAGCAAAAGCACTGTTATTAACTTTTTTTACGAGAATTTATATACTTTTTAAATCACCCTGTATATTCTTAGCATTTTATTAAATTAATATGGCCTATAAGATTTAGAAACTTTTAGCAACAATAAAATTTTCTGAAGTATGAAAAATACTGGGTGTGCTAAGTAAAAAGTATTTTTAATAATAATTTTTATATTTTTTAAATCACCCAGTATTTTTAATTTGTGAGAAAATTTTATTTTTGCTAAAAGTTTCTAACAATAGACAAACAACATTAAGTTAATAAAAAGTTAGAAATTTACAGGGTGATTCGAAAAAACTATATATTCTCGTTAAAACATTCAATAAGTGTTTTTTTGCTTGACTCACCCTGTATTTTTGATTCTTCAGAAAATTTCATTTTTGCTAAAAGTTTTTATATCTAATAAACTATATTGATTTAAAAAAATATCAAAAATATACAGAGTGATTCGAAAAATATTTAAATTTTGGTTAAAAAACTCAATAAGAGTACTATTACTTGACACACCCTGTATTTTTTATTTTTCAGAAAATTTTATTCTTGCTAAAAGTTTTTATATCTAATATTTTATATTATATTGAAAAAATTATAATAATATACGGAGTGATTCGAAAAATATATAAATTATTATTAAAAATACTTTTTACTTAGCACACCCTGTATTTTTAATTTGTCAGAAAATTTTATTCTTGTTAAAAGTTTATAAATTTAATATACAACATTAAAAATATACAGGATGATTCGTAAAATAAATATTCATATAATTTTAGGTTCTACAGTAGGAAACATTTTATCATTACCATTAACCGGATTAATTTGTTCAAGTTGGGCCGGTTGGCCCGCAGCTTTTTATCTATTCGGAGCATTAGGAATCAAATGGGTAATTTTATGGATTATATTCGGTGCAGATAGTCCAGCCGTACACAAAACAATTACAGAAAGAGAAAAAATCTGCATTCAAACTAGTTTAGGACAATGCGAAAATAGGGTTAGTAGAAAAAATAAAGTCTAATAATAATTTTCATTTATTTTTATTTATTTTTATTTATTTTTATTTATTTTTATTTATTTTTATTTATTTTTATTTATTTTTATTTATTTATTATTTATTTTTATTTATTTTTATTTATTTATTTATTATTTATTTTTATTTATTTTTATTTATTTTTATTTATTTTTATTTATTTTTATTTATTTTTATTTATTTTTATTTATTTTTATTTATTTTTATTTATTTTTATTTATTTTTATTCATTTTTATTTATTTTTATTTATATTTATTTATTTTTATTTATTATTTATTTTTATTTATTTTCATTAATTTTCATTTATTATTATATTGCACTATTGTGTTTTGAAGTCAGATTTGTATTCTATGCATCTAGACACATTTACCGCTGATGAATCCCTAAAGGACGAAACAGTTGTATGGATGTATAGTATAGAAATCCAATTATCCCAATCTATAAGTATTTTATTTATTTTATAGGTACATAAGACACCGTGGAAAAAAATTTTAACTTCGTGTCCATTTTGGGCTGTCACTTTAGCATTTGTAGGCGCCAATTGGGGTAGTTCGGTACTGATGACTCAAACTCCTACATACTTAAATAAAATTTTACATTTCGATATCAAATCGGTAAATATTTATATTTATTTATTTATTTATTTTTTAGAATAATTTATTATTTTTTTTATTTTTTTTAGAATAGTTTATTATCTGCAGCTCCATATATGGCTATGAGTATTTTTTCGGTAATTTTTTCTTCAATTTGTGATTGGATAATAAATAAAGAAATTGTGCGTAGAGGAACTGCTAGAAAAATATTTAATAGTATAGGTAAGTCATAAATATAAACCTTATATTCCTTATATTCCTTATATTCTTTATATTCCTTACATTCCTTATTTTCCTTATTTTCCTTATTTTCCTTATTTTCCTTATTTTCCTTATTTTCCTTATTTTCCTTATTTTCCTTATTTTCCTTATTTTCCTTATTTTCCTTATTTTCCTTATTTTCCTTATTTTCCTTATTTTCCTTATTTTCCTTATTTTCCTTATTTTCCTTATTTTCCTTATTTTCCTTATTTTCCTTATTTTCCTTATTTTCCTTATTTTCCTTATTTTCCTTATTTTCCTTATTTTCCTTATTTTCCTTATTTTCCTTATTTTCCTTATTTTCCTTATTTTCCTTATTTTCCTTATTTTCCTTATTTTCCTTATTTTCCTTATTTTCCTTATTTTCCTTATTTTCCTTATTTTCCTTATTTTCCTTATTTTCCTTATTTTCCTTATTTTCCTTATTTTCCTTATTTTCCTTATTTTCCTTATTTTCCTTATTTTCCTTATTTTCCTTATTTTCCTTATTTTCCTTATTTTCCTTATTTTCCTTATTTTCCTTATTTTCCTTATTTTCCTTATTTTCCTTATTTTCCTTATTTTCCTTATTTTCCTTATTTTCCTTATTTTCCTTATTTTCCTTATTTTCCTTATTTTCCTTATTTTCCTTATTTTCCTTATTTTCCTTATTTTCCTTATTTTCCTTATTTTCCTTATTTTCCTTATTTTCCTTATTTTCCTTATTTTCCTTATTTTCCTTATTTTCCTTATTTTCCTTATTTTCCTTATTTTCCTTATTTTCCTTATTTTCCTTATTTTCCTTATTTTCCTTATTTTCCTTATTTTCCTTATTTTCCTTATTTTCCCTATTTTCCTTATATTCCTTGTATTCTTTATATCCTTATATTCTTTATATTTCTTATATTCATTTTTTTTATATTCATTATATTCATTATATTCATTATATTCATTATATTCATTATATTCATTATATTCATTATATTCATTATATTCATTATATTCATTATATTCATTATATTCATTATATTCATTATATTCATTATATTCATTATATTCATTATATTCATTATATTCATTATATTCATTATATTCATTATATTCATTATATACATTGTATTCATTATATTCATTATATTCATTATATTCATTATATTCATTATATTCATTATATTCATTATATTCATTATATTCATTATATTCATTATATACATTATATTCATTATATACATTATATACATTATATACATTGTATTCATTATATTCATTATATTTCTTGTATTCCTTACATTCCTTATATTCCTTGTATTCCTTACATTCCTTATATTCCTTACATTCCTTATATTTCTTACATTTCTTATATTTCTTATATTCCTTATATAATAATAATCCCTAAATGTTGCTTTTTTTTTCAGGCACTATATTTCCCGCATTCAGCCTGATACTTTTAGGTTTCATTCCGAAAGAACATGCAGGACTTTCAGTGGCGCTGTTAATTTTTAATGGAGGTATTACAGCTGGTGGTTTTTGTGGTTTTCAAGTTAACCACATGGATTTGTCGCCAAACCATTCGGGAATATTAATGGGAATAACGAATAGTTCGACAAGTATATTTTCAATAGTATCGCCGCTTATTGTACAATTTATTGTAACAGGAGAACAGGTATGGATAATGCAAATGACGCTATTAATTATCAGTAAGTCGTCCCGGAAAAAAATATTGGGAAAAGGCGGGAAAAGAGTTAGGAAAAAGGGGAAAAAATTTATATAACGATTATTATTTTTTCCAGACTGATCCAAACCAGTGGCGTACAATATTCATAATAGCCGGTTGCGTATACTTAATAACTGACCTATTTTTCGTGATATTTGCATCCGGAGAAATACAAGAATGGAATGAAGATATAGAAAATCACGAAGATTTAGAAAACGCTGTACAACATAGTATTACAGAAAGTAATTAATTTTTTAAATTATTAACACGTTGACTGCCAACGAGATATCTTGTAATTTGACTACTAGTTGGCAGTCAATGTGTTAAAAAAGTGTATGTTAAAGAGACTGTATTTAGCTTTAATTAGAAATTAAGTTATTCAATTAACAAATCAGATCTTAAGTAACTTGATGTTACTAAAATCAGGGGCGTTTCCCCTAGGGGGGTAATTTAAAAAATAGTTTAAATATATTTTTTATTACATAAATATAAAATAAGTAGAAGAAAAATTCTTAGGGGGGTTGTAATTATTCAATTACCCACATCCCTGGCTAAAATTTTGTGTAGCTAACTTATTTTGTTAAAATATCTCGAACACCCTGTGAAATATTAATTAGATATTTTTTAATTTATTTTTCATTATTTATTTCCAAGTAAGCATTAATTGTAAATATATTTTTTTTATTTTATTCAATACGTGTATATATAATTTTTTAATAGATATTAAAAGTGAAAATAAATTAATATTAAAAAACAAAGTCACAATGCATTTTATCACACACGAATTTGAAAAAAAAAGCATGAGTGCATTTTCGGTGGAAAATGCACCCTACTGCACCGTACTCGAAATTTTATCAGCCAAACACCCCCGGGCGGAGGGGTAATTACCCCTTTACCACGGTATCTAAGTCTTAATGTAACATATGTGGTCAAAATAGTTGTGGAAAAACGAATGTAATTCTATTGCTACTAAAAACCGTAACTAAGCTAGAACAGCAACTCAAAGAAGTAGATATAGGCGGGTAATTAGGGTATATCCTCTTTATATTTCTCTATTTACCCATGTAAAAGATGTATGGACATATGTTAAGGTCATTTCTAGACTTAATCATTACCATTCACTAAAAATAATCATATGTGGTCCTAGAAGTTGTGGAAAAACGAATGTAATGCTATCGCTACTAAAGAACGTGGCTAAGCGAGAACTACAACTTAAGGACGTAGATGTAAGGGGGTTATGAGGGTTAATTACCTTTATATTTCTCTATTTAATCATGTAAAAATGTATGGATATATGATAGGGTCATTTCTATACTAAATTATTACCGCTCTTTAAAATAATCATATCAAATGACTAAGCCTGACAGCAATCCAATGACGTGGATATGGGGGTAAAAGAAGTAATTATCCTCCCCCCGTCCCCAGGATGCCCAAAAAATAGCACGAAAATATATTTATTAAATTTTAATTTGTACCGATTCATAATTATGTTCAAATTAAAATTAATAGAATATTTATTTATTATTTACAAAAATATACATAAGTTAATTTAATATAAATACAATTAAAATTAGGTCGCTGACATTACAGAAATTTTTCTTAATATTTTTAATTTGACTTTATCTTGTGCAACTTTATCTTCTTCTCCCTTTTCGTTCTTGTTCCACGATTGAAGATTTCCGGACGCGAAAAATATATAAAATAAACTAGAAACTGTATAGAAGCCTGCTGCTGTACAGAATACGATATTCCATAAACTTTTATCTGTCTGAAATAAAAAAAAACGATTGATAGTATATGTTCGTTTTACCGCAACTATAGGGAATTCAAAGTTTGAGAGAGAGAGACGTACTTCAGGTCCCTCAAGGTGCGTCAAGTCTGACAGCTCCATCAGAGGGTACTGACAGAGTAGAAGGTTCTGAGGGGCCTGAAGTTGCGGTAAAACGAACGTAGACTATTTTCTACGATTTGGGCAATTTTTTGACATATAGATTATGTCATTTGTTGACAGTGACATAATAAAAATATTTACCTCTTCATATCCACTAATTTTTGCAAATAAATCGACAGCTAGCGGCGCTAAAATAGATGCAATAGCAGCTGTACTATTCGTTATCGCCATTAAAGTACCAGCATGAATAGGTGAAAGATCAATGTGATTTATATTAAAGCCACTATATTGTCCAGAATTGAATCCAACAGCTATTACGAGAATTATAATCGATGTTGTTTCGTCGTTTGCAAAACAGAGACATATAAGAGCTATAGCAGGTATTCCTAATCCTAAAAATAAACATTTATGTATATAAATTGTAATTGTTATATACAGTGTGACGTAAAGTTAATTAAATACTATTATTGGAATTTGAAGTTTTTGGAACGTAATATTTATTTTAGACCACCCTGTACAATAAGTGCAGGTGTTTATATAAAAAAAGGGCGTCAATTGTTTTGATTGTTTCAATTTGATAATTAATTGAAATTTATTATTATTAATATTATTCGCCCTACGTTGGGCGCCAATTATTTTGATTATTTCAATTTGGTAATTAATTTTTTTTTTTGATTATGTTTAGATTTTTTTTCATTTTATTTCCCGATTTATCGATTTTTCCGGTACCTTAAAATTTTTTTGGTTTTCCGGTTTCAGTTATTTTTATTTTTATTGATATTATTTTGTTTCCGATTTTTTAATTTTTTTCGTTTTCGCAATTTTTTCGGTTCTTTTTTTCAGGTTTTTACCTTTGAATATATATTAATTGAAGATAATTGAATTAAACTTACCGATTGTATTAAAAATTTTTCGACTTGCAATTAGGCTCACGTAATTCCTATCAATTATTAAATCAGCAATTGGACTCAATACCAAAGTTAATAACCACATAACGAAATATGGCAACGCCGATAGAACACTATTCTGTAAAATAAGTTCATATAATAAGTATGCTTTCAATAGTTATAAATATTCAAATTGTGCAAATTATAAAATAAATAAAAAAAGTAAATATACTATCAGAAAGGGATGAATAAGTATTATATGTGTGAATATTTTCATAATTTTTGAATAATTTTTGTAGAAGTTATAGCCAAAAATGTAAAAAGTTAAATATATTCAAATGGTGCAAATTATAAAATAAATAAAAAAAGTAAATATACTATCAGAAAGGGATGAATAAGTATTATATTTGTGAATATTTTCATAATTTTTGAATAATTTTTGTAGAAGTTATAGCCAAAAATGTAAAAAGTTAAATATATTCAAATGGTGCAAATTATAAAATAAATAAAAAAAGTAAATAGTCTATCTGAAAGATATCAATAAGCATTATATGTGTGAATATTTTCATAATTTTAAAATAATATTTGTAGAAGTTATAGCCAAAAGTGTAACTTTTTTACTTACCGAAGTAATATCTTGTCCCAAAATTTTTTCCATATAACTCGGAATTTCTGTAAGTAAAGTCCAGAATCCCCAATTTTGGCCACAATGTGCTACCATTATAGCGTACATTGGAAGTGAGGTTAATATGGATTTCCATGGTGTTGGAATCTTCTACAATAATAAACAATACAAAATTTTATTTAAATACTTAGACCACTACTTTGACCAATACAATTACTATGATCACGATCATGACCATGAACTTGATCATAACCATGACCACGATAATGACCAAGAATATGATCATGAACATGACTTTGAGCATGACCATTTTTTAGATTTCTTACTGACCGTAAATAAATTAAAAAATAACAGAAAAATTAGAAGAAAAAAAATAGAAAAACCCAAACAAACCTAAAAAAATCAGAAAAATCAAAAAAAAATGGGAAAAATCAATTTCTCTTCATTTATAAAAAATATATATATAAAATAACAAATTTAATATACTAACCGATGTATCTTCGTCTTTAAAAAGCGACGCTTCAATATATTTTTTTTCTTCCTCTGAGATTCGTTTATGTTTCGATGGACCATCAGAACCAAAAATAATCCACAACAAAGACCACATCATACCTAAAGAACCGTATAAATAAAACGCAACAGGCCATCCAAGTTTCGTCGAACAAATTAAACCAGTGACCGGCATCGCAATTACATTTCCCAATGCTTGACCTACAAAAAAAATTATTATTATTATTGAACAAGTACGCATCGATAAATTTACTGTAGCAGTGTTAATATTGATTAATTATCGAAGGACCAGAATAATTGGTAATTGTATAAAATTTAGTACATGAAGTTGTGATAATGATCCACCAAAATTAATGGGCGGTCATGCCGCCATTATTTGATGAAATAATGTTAGGCTGAGTGGAAGATTTATTATTATTATTATTATTATTACCTGCATATACAGCACTTCCCCAAGTAGCTCTTTCTGCAACAGGCGACCATTGACTCAGCAAATTATGAAGCGATGGTAAAAGGAATCCTTGTGATAAACCTTGCATTATTCTACAAAATATTACACCGCCATAACCAATTGCTTCGCCCAGTATAGGAATAAGAATGGTAAATAAAGATGTAATGAAGATAGCTATGAATAAAAATATTCTTGGACCGTAATTTTTTGCTAACTGACCAGCGCCTACTTGTAGACAAATATAACCCCAAAAGAATGATGATAGCATTAGATTTTTTTTACTCGTCCATTCTGGATAAGTCTGAAATAAAAATTACCGGTTTTTAGTTTCGTAAAAAAATTATTGTCGAAAGTAAGGAGAAAATAAATAATCAGATGAAGACAGATTCCTATTACGTTAAAAATAAAAATAAAATTGTTGACGAAAGTAAGGAGAAATTTTATTTATATATTTATCAATAAAAGAATAACTTACCGGATAATCTTTATCATTTGAATCTGCATTGGTGATTGCAATAATGGCAACATTAAGAA
The DNA here is from genome assembly GCA_963243735.1 of Neocrepidodera transversa. Taxonomy (NCBI): domain Eukaryota; kingdom Metazoa; phylum Arthropoda; class Insecta; order Coleoptera; family Chrysomelidae; genus Neocrepidodera; species Neocrepidodera transversa. Next base: position 43,579 of record CAUJLB010000035.1, read on the forward strand.
CGCTTCTGATTCCATAAGAGACGATACATGCAGTAAATAAGAGAATATATTGTATATGACGGTAACCTACGCCAGCTAAAATAAATAATAATAAAAATTAATATAAATTATGCTTCTTTAACACAACACGTTGGCTGCCAACTACGAGATATTTTTTTTTAATAGAACGAAGGCGTGTGTTATCTTTTTACATAATAATAGCGAAATTAAAAAAAAATTAATGATCATTATCATTTTTTAGATATTACATATAAATTACTTTGATATTAAATTTTATCAATTTAATACTTATTTAAAATTTAATAATTATATTTAAACAGGCCAATGAGACTTCTAAAGAATCAGTCTGGCATACTCCTCATTTTTATTTTGACTTAATATTTTTTAACTTTTTACATTTTTCTTCGACTTCAACAAATATTATTTTTAAATTATGAAAATATTCATACATATAGCACTTTTTGTTCCCTTTCGGATAGTTTATTTATTTTTTTCATTTATATTATAATTTTCATTCCTGGAATATTTTTAACTTTTTACATTTTCCGCTATAACTTCTGCAAATATAATTTAAAAATTATGAAAATATTCATACATATAGTACTTTTTGGTCCCTTCCGGATGGACTATTTATTTTTTTCATTTGTTTTATATATTTTACCCTATGAATATTTTTAACTTTTTACATTTTCGGCTATAACTTTTACAAATATAATTTAAAAATTATGAAAATATTCACACATATAGTACTTTTTGATCCCTTTCGGATAGTCTATATATTTTTTTCATTTCTTTATTTGGAGTATAATAATTGGAGTATAATAATTACAATTATTTTTATTTTATCTGATTGTGAATAATTATATGCTTAATTGCAAGATAATTACCAATTAATTATAAATATGAGCATTATACAATTACAGATATTACAGATAACCAAAATATAATTACAACACTTAAAGATAAATCCGTTCAAACATATAACCTAACCTTCATAATTCGGGTTTTTTTTTGTCAATGGAGGAATTTTAAAAGCAATTTTTGAATGCTCGATAATAGATATTCAGATGGAAACCGGACTCCTATTTCGTTAAAAATAAAAATAAAATTGTTAACGAAAGTAAGGAGAAAACTCAAAAGTGCTTTTAACAGAAAAATATTATTGAATTGATAAATAATAGTATATTATTGAACTCATAACTCACGCATATGAAATTTGCATTTGCAATAATCCATCAAGTGAGTTATGATTATTATAGTAAGTTGAATACTATACTTTATCTACGACTATAATAATAAATACTAAGATATAAGTATAGAGAAATAACTTTGTTAATAGAGTCACCTTGGTATTCGGTTCGTTAATAGTGTATAGTAAATTATAGTTTCTTACCTGGTTTTGGTATTGGTGGATTCGTTTCAGTTATTTGTTCACTATCCATAATTTTTTTTTCTTATCACTTCACTGATTTTATTCTTTCATGTTACTTAATGCAAGCGAAATTAAATTTGATACTTTGATTATAAATATGATTTGAATTATCTAATCTTTTCGATTGCAAAAATATATATACAGAATGTTAAGAAAATTTATGATAACCTAGTTTAATTGTTATAAATCGATTTATCTTAATGATATATTAAATAAAATGAAGTGTTAAGGATTATTCATATGTTTTTAGATAAGAAATAAAGTTTATATAAAAAAATTTCAAACGGGACTTCGGTCCGTCGATCAAACTTTTTATATACATGTAGGGGAATATTATACATGATGTGAAGTGGAAAAAGTTCTAAAAATTTTATTTAAATAAAAGTTTTTCCATGCAAGTCATTTTAATTTGTATGATGGGTACCGGAAGGGCCGGTCCGATCCTGCTCAAATTCAATAGGGACAAAATTAAGTGGAAACCGGAACTCGATCGGAGATTTCGTTTAAAAGTTATAGTATTTACATCCAGATAGACAGACAGACGTCTGGACAGGATTTTTTCTTGTATTTTCGCACTCTGATAATTTTTCCCAATTTTTTCTTATTTTTCCATATTTTTTCCTATTTCTATCTAATTTTTAATAATTTTCCCGAATTTTTCGCAATGTATTCTAATTTTTCCCTAGGTTTTCCCTATTTTAAAGAATTTTCCCTATATTTCTCTATTTTCCCCTTATTTTTTTTTATTTTTACAGTTTTCCCCTAATTCATCCCTATTTTTCCTCATTTTTCGCAATTTTTTATTAGTTTTTCCCAATTTTCCGCAATTTTTTCTTAATTTTTCACAATTTTATTATTTATTGTTTACAATTTTTCCTTATTTTCCCTAATTTTTCCGAATGTTTCCCAATTTTTTCCCTATTTTTCACTTAATTTCTCCATTTATTCCTATTTTTCCCTAATTTTTAAAAAATTCCTAATTTTTCCCAATTTTTTCCTATTTTTCTCTATTTTTTCGTATATTTTTTCTTATTTATTTCCCTAGTTTTTCCCAATTGTTTTCAATTTTTTACAAATTTTCCTTATTTTTCCCCTTTTTCACTTATTTTTCCATATTTTCCACATATTTTTTAAAATTATTCCCAATTTATTACAATATTCCCTTATTTTTCCCTTTGTCCACTTATTTTTCCATATTTTCCAAATATTTTTTAAAATTGTTCTCAATTTTTCGCAATTTTTTATTAATTTACTTATTTTTCCATTATTTTTCTCTAATTTTTCTTAATTTTTCCATTATTTTTCTCTAATTTTTCTTAATTTTTCTTAATTTTTCTTAATTTTTCTTAATTTTTCTTAATTTTTCTTAATTTTTCTTAATTTTTCTTAATTTTTCTTAATTTTTCTTAATTTTTCTTAATTTTTCTTAATTTTTCTTAAATTTTTCTTAATTTTTCTTAATTTTTCTTAATTTTTCTTAATTTTTCTTAATTTTTCTTAATTTTTCTTAATTTTTCTTAATTTTTCTTAATTTTTCTTATTTTTTCTTAATTTTTCTAAATTTTCCCTAATTTTTCTCAATTTATCACATTTTTTTCTTATTTTTCTCTATTTTTCGTATATTTTTACTTAGATTTTCGCAATTTTTTCCAATATATTCCCATGTTTCCTAATTTGTTTCCAATTTTTCCCATGTTTTTCCCTTATTTTTCCATTTTTTTTCCAAATTTTTACTTAATTTTTCACAGTTTATCCTTATTTTTCTTATTTTTTCCTACTTTTTCTTCATTTTTTGCAATGTTTCCAAAATTTCCTTAATTTTTCCAAATTCATCCCAATTTTTTACAATTTTCCCCATTTATTCCTTACTTTTTACATTTTTTACTATTGGTTGGTGATTTTTCCCATTATTTCACTATTTGTCCATGATTTTTCCCATTTTTTTCCATATTTATCCCTTATTTTCCCATTTTTTTAACTATTGTTCCGTGATTTTTCCCATTTTCTCACTATTTTTCCCTGTTTTTTTCACATTTTTCACTAGTTTTGCCTGATTTTTTCCTTTTTTTTGACTATTCCCATTTTTTTCCTATTTTTTCATCATTTTTCTGATAATTGGCAGTTAAAAATTTATACTTTTATGAAATAATTATTTAATATTCATTATAAATAATATTTAATATTTTTATTATTTTATTTTAACACGTTTTCATTATTTTTCCGATATTTTTCACAATTTCTCCCTTATTTTTCCCATTTTTTCACTATTTGTCAGTGATTTTTCCCATTTTTTTACTATATTTCTCTTATTTTTTTCATTTTTCTACTATTGTTTCTTGATTTTTCCCATTTTTTTCAATATTTTTCTTGTTTTTCTATTTTTTTCACAATTTTTCCCTTATTTTTCCCATTTATTTACTGGTTTTCCATTATTTTTCCGATTTTTTCCCTTATTTTTCCCATTTTTCATTATTTGTCAATGATTTCTTCCAATTTTTCATTTTTTTTTTTCTTATTTTTCCCATTTTTGATCTATTTTTCTAATTTTTTCACTATTTGTCAGTGATTTTTCCCATTTTTTTTACTATTTTTCTCTTATTTTTTCCATTTTTTTTACTATTGTTCCTTGATTTTTCCTATTTTATTACTATTTTTTCCTTATTTTTCTAATTTTTTCACAATTTTTCCCTAATTTTTCCCATTTTATCACTGGTTTTCGATTATTTTTCCGATTTTTTCCCTTATTTTTCTCATTTATTCACTATTTGTCCGTGATTTTTCTGATTTTTTCATTATTTTTTCCTTATTTTTCGCATTTTTTCAATTTGTTTCCTATATTTTTTCCCATTATTCACTAGTTTTGCCTGATTTTTTACTTTTTTTTCACTATTTTTCCGTGATTCTTCTCATTTTTTTCACTATTTTTTCCCTTATTTTTTCAATTTTTTCACTATTTTTCTCGGATTTTCCCCATTTTTTAAATTATTTTTCCCATTTTTTCACTATTTTCCCTTACCGTCTTCACATACAAATTATTCATCTTAAAAACAAAAATAAAATTATTAACGAAAGTAAGGAGAAACTTAAATTCTATAAATTATTCATCTAAACCGACAGAAATTAAATTTTTTAATATAATCATGTTACAGGTAACTTAGAGCATTAAAAAAATTAATGTTTTAATTATAATAAAATTTCAATCCGACCATAAAGTGGAATGATGAAGGACAGGGAAAATAATAATAATAATAATTATAAATGCATTTTATTAATTAATATAAATAATCTCATTCATTGAATAGAATACCATAAGTACCTTGAGCAATAGCAATATCAGCTTGAGCCCAGAAACGATGATAAGTAAAAGTAGGCGCAGCACCACCATTCAAATAAGCTTCAACAGCCCACCAATTAGGATCCTGTTTATAAAACGATCTAATACTCAAAAAAGTAGCACCATTTTGTATAACATCACCATTAGGATATCTACCACTCCAACCAGGCGGTACATAAACAGGTTCATTAAATTGATGATAAGTATCAGGAGTTTCAGGTACAGCTACACCTTTATCGGTCTGATGAGTCCACCACATAATATCTAAAATTTGTCTAGCTACTTCTTTAGCTTGAGCATGATTAGCTTTAGCTGCATAATAAGCTAAAGTTCTAGCTGTAGCTGCTCCAGTACCGACATCACTAGATGTTTTAGTTACAGATACGTGAGTATTAGGTGGATTACCACTCCATGATAATTGTTCAGGTAAAGTATAAGATACACCTGGATTAACTTGTATATTACTAAGTATCCAATTAACCCATTTATCTAATAGATTTTTAGCTCTATTATCACCGGTAGCGTAATAATATTGAGCTAAACGATCAACAGACCACGGTTGCATACCGTACCATCTATTAGATGGTGGATCATGATAAACCGGTTCCCAATCGTAAAACATACCATGGAATGTATTTTGACTAATATCTGATGGTGGATTATCGTAACGATTATTCCAACTATTAGTAGCACCGCCAGCGAAAGCACCTTCGGATGATTGTAACCATTCGTAGAATTCTAATTGTCTATCTAGTGACGTTTGCCAATCGCTAACGGCCGTAGCTCCTCTAGGTCTTAAATTAGGATCGTTGGCTAATGCGAAAGCGGCTAATGGATTTTGATAACCGAAATGTGCTGCACTATCTCCTATACGCCAAGCCCAACCGCCGTTCGTATCTAAAGATCCGCCCCATGCGAAGTACCAAGATATTAAATAATGAGCACTCGTTTTACCGTAACCGCCTGGACAATTTTGTGGATTAACGCAATTACCGATTTGTTTAAAATATTTATCGAATAAAGCGTAACGTAGATAATCTCCCATTTTAGCTGCTTTAGATAATGTATTAGATATGGCTCCTATTTGACCGGATTCTTGTGCCCATTGGCTAGCCCAATAAGCTGCTTGGATGGCTCTAGCGTCGGCGTCTGGAGCTGCTGTGAATTTCCATTGTTTGGCATAGCTGTTGTCTCTAGTGAATAGATCTAGGAAGCCGTTTTGGCCTCCGTATTTGAATGAGTCACATGTCGGTTGTGGTATGGTTCGCCATACGGATTCCATGGATCCTCTTTGGAAACTGTTGATGTATGATGGACCTGGAGTTCCTGGACCGTTTTCGCAGTTACCTGGAAATTTAATATAGATGTGAATAAATATCGATATTAATGTAGTTATTATAGAGAAAATGAGGATAAATCGGAAAAGTAGAAAAAAATTAACAAAAAAAAAATGGATCAAATAGGGAAATATAGACGAAAATAGAAATAAAAATTGTAAAAAACACGAAAAATTGTAAAAATTAGGAAAAACAAGAAAATATGGATAAAATTAAATAAAATGGGAAAAAAAGGAAAAAAGGAGATAATTTGGAAAATAGGAAAAATTTGGAAAAATTAAGGAGAAATGAGACAAAATGAAAAAAATGGGGAAAATAGTAAAATATAGCCAAAAATATTAAAAATAGAAAAAAAAAGGAAAAAATAGGTAAAATAGAAAAAAATCAAAAAATAAAACTTATAAATCAAAAAAAATGTAATAAAATACCAAAAAAAATTGCTAAAAAAAGCAGGAAATGGCGAAAAATAAAAAAAATCAAAAAATGTGAAAATTAAACAGAGAAAATCATAAAAAAATGGTAAAAAATCGGAAAAAAACTCGAAACAATAATTAAAAAAAAAATTAAAAAATTCGACATAATTGAAATAAAGTGAACAATTAGAGAAACAGAAAAATTAGAAAAATCCAAAAAAATATGAAAAATATCTACAAAAAAATGAGAAAAAACTAGAACAAATCGCAGAAAATAAAAAAAAAAATCAAAAAAATCGGAAAAAATTTCAAAAAATTGCAAATTAAAATAATCGGAAAAATTAGAAAAAACAGCAAAAATGGATTTTTCTATTGTCGAATTTAGATAAAATCAAAAAAATACATTTTTTTCACAAAGTAGTTCAAAAAAAAAGCATTTTTCCACATTCGAATTTGAAAAAAAAACAAACAAAAATGCATTCTTTCACACAAAAAATTGGAAAAACAGCAAGAATGCATTTTTCCACACGCGTATTTGGAAAAAAACAAAAATGCATTTTTCCATACAAAAAAAATGGAAAAATACCAGCAAAAATGCATTTTTCTACTTTCGAATATGGATAAAATAGATAAACATGCATTTTTTCAAACACGAGTTTAAAGAAAAAGCAAGAATGCATTTTTCCACACTCGAATTTGGAAAAAACAAACAAAAATGCATTTTTCTTACAAAAAATTGATAAAAACAGCAAAATGCATTTTTCTACTCTCGAATTTGGATAAAATAGAAAAAATGCATTTTTTCCAAACATGAGTTTTTTTTTTTAAAAAAAGCAAGAATGCATTTTTCCACACTCGAATTTGGAAAAAACAAACAAAAATGCATTTTTCTTACAAAAAATTGATAAAAACAGCAAAATGCATTTTTCTACTCTCGAATTTGGATAAAATAGAAAAAATGCATTTTTTCCAAACATGAGTTTTTTTTTTTAAAAAAAGCAAGAATGCATTTTTCCACACTCGAATTTGGAAAAAACAAACAAAAATGCATTTTTCTTACAAAAAATTGATAAAAACAGCAAAATGCATTTTTCTACTCTCGAATTTGGATAAAATAGAAAAAATGCATTTTTTCCAAACATGAGTTTTTTTTTTTAAAAAAAGCAAGAATGCATTTTTCCACACTCGAATTTGGAAAAAACAAACAAAAATGCATTTTTCTTACAAAAAATTGATAAAAACAGCAAAATGCATTTTTCTACTCTCGAATTTGGATAAAATAGAAAAAATGCATTTTTTCCAAACATGAGTTTTTTTTTTTAAAAAAAGCAAGAATGCATTTTTCCACACTCGAATTTGGAAAAAACAAACAAAAATGCATTTTTCTTACAAAAAATTGATAAAAACAGCAAAATGCATTTTTCTACTCTCGAATTTGGATAAAATAGAAAAAATGCATTTTTTCCAAACATGAGTTTTTTTTTTAAAAAAAAGCAAGAATGCATTTTTCCACACTCGAATTTGAGAAAAATTAAAAAAAATTCATTTCTCCTTACAAAAAATTGGGAAAAACAGCAAGAATAAACAAAAATTCATTTTTCCATAAAAAAATTTGGAAAAAAAAGCATAAATGTATTTTCCCACACTCGAATTTGGAAAAAACAAATAAAACTTCATTTTTTAATACAAAAAATTGGAAAAAAAAGAAAGAATGCATTTTTCTACTCTCGAATTTGGATAAAATGCATTTTTTCAAACACGAGTTAAAAAAAAGCAAGAATTTATTTTTACACACTCGAATTTGGAAAAAACAAAATGCATTTTTCCACGCAAAAATTTTTAAAACCAGCAAGAATATATTCTTCTACTTTCGAATTTGGATAAAATAAGAAAAATGCATTTTTTCACACACGAATTTGAAAAAAATATGCAAAAATGCATTTTTTTACACATGAATTAAAAAAAAATCAAACAGAGGCAAGAATGTATTTTTACTCAGAAAAAACAGCAAGAATATATATGGAAAAATAATCGCAAAAACAGCCAAAAAAAAAATATGAAACTAGGGACAAAAAAATATAAAAATGGGAAAAATTAAAAATAAAAAAATACATACCAGGTGAATTACCAAATCCATAAACATTATCAACATCTAATAACCAATGCATAGCATACATATCGCTATTACCATAAGCACTAACAAGTTCCTGATAAATAGGATCCTGACCAACAGGTACGCTAGTATCGATTTGCGATGGATATTGATCAGGAGTATCTTGTTCAGGAATAAAAGTAGCAGGTTTACTAGGACCATAAAAACTATTTGTAGGCTGACTAGCAGTTATAGGAATAATATATCTTTCCAATACGTCCCAAGCTGTATTAAAAGTTGACCAATCACCAGTGATTTTACCATGTAAAGCTTCTAACCTATAAAAAAAATTTATTTACTTTTAGTTTATTTAGTTCTTTTTTTTTTAATTATTTATATTTACCAAACATAGTAACTGAATGCTTCAGATGTAGTTTCATGACCGTGATCTGGAGCTTCGACTATTAAAGTTTCGACTGAATGGTATGGGACACCTTCAGGGGAAAAATATCCAGCGCTGTGGAGTTTTTGGTATTGGATGTTGAAACGGTCGGTATATTCACCGGCTTGGGTTAAGCCTGCTAGACAAGCTACCAACACGATTAGTGCTGATTTCATCTTGATCTGTAATGAAAAATTTATTTGTTAAAAACGAAAATAAAATTATAAACGAAAGTAAGGAGTAAAATAAAAAAGTGCTAATTCTATAATATTTGTTATAAAATTGTGAAAAAAATCACAATTATAGATTTATTTATTACAAATTTAACGGTATTTTTTTTTAATTTTTAGTAATAATATTTCCCATATAAAAAATTAAAACAATTTTAAAAATCAATAAATAATTAATAGCTCATTTAATTTTATTTAAAATAAGAAGTTTTTGTATTAAAATTATGAAAAAAATCTCAGTTATACAATTTTTTATTACAAATTTAATGGTATTTTTTTTAAATTTTTAGTAATAATATTTCCCATAAAAAAAATTAAAACAATTTTAAAAATCAATAAACAATTAATAGCTCATTTAATTTTATTTAATATGAGAAGTTTTTGTAATAAAATTATGAAAAAAATCTCAATTATAGAATTTTTTATTACAAATTTAACGGTATTTTTTTTAAATTTTTAGTAATAATTTTTCGCATAAAAAAAATTAAAACAATTTTAAAAATCAATAAATAATTAATAGCTCATTTAATTTTATTTAAAATGAGAATTTTTTGTAATAAAATTGTGAAAAAAATCTCAGTTATAGAATTTTTTATTATAAATTTAATGGTATTTTTTTTAAATTTTTTATAATAATATTTCTCATTAAAAAAAATTAAAACAATTTTAAAAATCAATAAATAATTAATAGCTCATTTAATTTTATTTAATATGAGAAGTTTTTGTAATAAAATTGTGAAAAAAATCTCAATTATAGAATTTTTTATTACAATTTTAACGGTATTTTTTTTAAATTTTTAGTAATAATATTTCCCATAAAAAAAAATTAAAACAATTATAAAAATCAATAAATAATTAATAGCTCATTTAATTTTATTTAAAATGAGAATTTTTTGTAATAAAATTGTGAAAAAAATCTCAATTATAGAATTTTTTATTACAAATTTAACGGTATTTTTTTTAAATTTTTTATAATAATATTTCTCATTAAAAAAAATGAAAACAATTTTAAAAATCAATAAATAATTAATAGCTCATTTAATTTTATTTAAAATGAGAAATTTTTGTAATAAAATTGTGAAAAAAATCTCAATTATAGAATTTTTTATTACAAATTTAACGGTATTTTTTTTAAATTTTTTATAATAATATTTCTCATTAAAAAAAATGAAAACAATTTTAAAAATCAATAAATAATTAATAGCTCATTTAATTTTATTTAAAATGAGAAATTTTTGTAATAAAATTGTGAAAAAAATCTCAATTATAGAATTTTTTATTACAAATTTAACGGTATTTTTTTTAAATTTTTTATAATAATATTTCCCATAAAAAAATTGAAACAATTTTAAAAATCAATAAATAATTAATAGCTCATTTAATTTTATTTAAAATGAGAAGTTTTTGTAATGAAATTGTGAAAAAAATCACAATTATGGAATTTTTTATTACAAATTTAATGGTATTTTTTTTTCAATTTTTAATAATAATATTTCCCATAAAAAAATTAAAACAATTTTAAAAATCAATAAATAATTAATAGCTCATTTAATTTTATTTAAAATGAGAAGTTTTTGTAATGAAATTGTGAAAAAAATCACAATTATGGAATTTTTTATTACAAATTTAATGGTATTTTTTTTTCAATTTTTAATAATAATATTTCCCATAAAAAAATTGAAACAATTTTAAAAATCAATAAATAATTAATAGTTCATTTAATTTTATTTAAAATGAGAAGTTTTTGTAATAAAATTGTGAAAAAATCTCAATTTTAGAATTTTTTATTACAAATTTAATGGTATTTTTTTTTAAATTTTTTATAATAATATTTCCCATAAAAAAAATTAAAACAATTTTAAAAATCGATAAATAATTAATAGCTCATTTAATTTTATTTAAAATGAGAAATTTTTGTAATAAAATTGTGAAAAAAATCTCAATTATAGAATTTTTTATTACAAATTTAATGGTATTTTTTTTAAAATTTTTAGTAATAATATTCCCCATAAAAAAATTAAAACAATTTTAAAAATTAATAAATAATTAATAGCTCATTTAATTTTATTTAAAATGAGAAGATTTTATAATAAAATTGTGAAAAAAATCACAATTATAGAATTTTTTATTACAAATTTAAGGGTATTTTTTTTAAATTTTTAGTAATAATATTTCCCATAAAAAAAATTAAAACAATTTTAAAAATCAATAAATAATTAATAGCTCATTTAATTTTATTTAAAATGAGAAGTTTTTGTAATAAAATTGTGAAAAAAATCTCAATTATAGAATTTTTTATTACAAATTTAAGGGTATTTTTTTTAAATTTTTAGTAATAATTTTTCCCATAAAAAAAAATTAAAACAATTTTAAAAATCAATAAATAATTAATAGCTCATTTAATTTTATTTAAAATGAGAAGTTTTTGTAATAAAATTGTGAAAAAAATCTCAATTATAGAATTTTTTATTACAAATTTAATGGTATTTTTTTTAAAATTTTTAGTAATAATATTCCCCATAAAAAAATTAAAACAATTTTAAAAATTAATAAATAATTAATAGCTCATTTAATTTTATTTAAAATGAGAAGATTTTATAATAAAATTGTGAAAAAAATCACAATTATAGAATTTTTTATTACAAATTTAATGGTATTTTTTTTAAAATTTTTAGTAATAATATTCCCCATAAAAAAATTAAAACAATTTTAAAAATTAATAAATAATTAATAGCTCATTTAATTTTATTTAAAATGAGAAGATTTTATAATAAAATTGTGAAAAAAATCACAATTATAGAATTTTTTATTACAAATTTAATGGTATTTTTTTTAAATTTTTAGTAATAATATTTCCCATAAAAAAAATTAAAACAATTTTAAAAATCAATAAATAATTAATAGCTCATTTAATTTTATTTAAAATGAGAATTTTTTGTAATAAAATTGTGAAAAAAATCACAATTATAGAATTTTTTATTACAAATTTAATGGTATTTTTTTTAAATTTTTTATAATAATATTTCTCATTAAAAAAAATGAAAACAATTTTAAAAATCAATAAATAATTAATAGCTCATTTAATTTTATTTAAAATGAGAATTTTTTGTAATAAAATTGTGAAAAAAATCACAATTATAGAATTTTTTATTACAAATTTAATGGTATTTTTTTTAAATTTTTTATAATAATATTTCTCATTAAAAAAAATGAAAACAATTTTAAAAATCAATAAATAATTAATAGCTCATTTAATTTTATTTAAAATGAGAATTTTTTGTAATAAAATTGTGAAAAAAATCTCAATTATAGAATTTTTTATTACAAATTTAATGGTATTTTTTTTAAATTTTTTATAATAATATTTCCCATAAAAAAATTGAAACAATTTTAAAAATCAATAAATAATTAATAGCTCATTTAATTTTATTTAAAATGAGAAGTTTTTGTAATGAAATTGTGAAAAAAATCACAATTATGGAATTTTTTATTACAAATTTAATGGTATTTTTTTTTCAATTTTTAATAATAATATTTCCCATAAAAAAATTAAAACAATTTTAAAAATTAATAAATAATTAATAGTTCATTTAATTTTATTTAAAATGAGAAGTTTTTGTAATGAAATTGTGAAAAAAATCACAATTATGGAATTTTTTATTACAAATTTAATGGTATTTTTTTTTCAATTTTTAATAATAATATTTCCCATAAAAAAATTAAAACAATTTTAAAAATCAATAAATAATTAATAGCTCATTTAATTTTATTTAAAATGAGAAGTTTTTGTAATGAAATTGTGAAAAAAATCACAATTATGGAATTTTTTATTACAAATTTAATGGTATTTTTTTTTCAATTTTTAATAATAATATTTCCCATAAAAAAATTGAAACAATTTTAAAAATCAATAAATAATTAATAGTTCATTTAATTTTATTTAAAATGAGAAGTTTTTGTAATAAAATTGTGAAAAAATCTCAATTTTAGAATTTTTTATTACAAATTTAATGGTATTTTTTTTTAAATTTTTTATAATAATATTTCCCATAAAAAAAATTAAAACAATTTTAAAAATCGATAAATAATTAATAGCTCATTTAATTTTATTTAAAATGAGAAATTTTTGTAATAAAATTGTGAAAAAAATCTCAATTATAGAATTTTTTATTACAAATTTAATGGTATTTTTTTTAAAATTTTTAGTAATAATATTCCCCATAAAAAAATTAAAACAATTTTAAAAATTAATAAATAATTAATAGCTCATTTAATTTTATTTAAAATGAGAAGATTTTATAATAAAATTGTGAAAAAAATCACAATTATAGAATTTTTTATTACAAATTTAAGGGTATTTTTTTTAAATTTTTAGTAATAATATTTCCCATAAAAAAAATTAAAACAATTTTAAAAATCAATAAATAATTAATAGCTCATTTAATTTTATTTAAAATGAGAAGTTTTTGTAATAAAATTGTGAAAAAAATCTCAATTATAGAATTTTTTATTACAAATTTAAGGGTATTTTTTTTAAATTTTTAGTAATAATTTTTCCCATAAAAAAAAATTAAAACAATTTTAAAAATCAATAAATAATTAATAGCTCATTTAATTTTATTTAAAATGAGAAGTTTTTGTAATAAAATTGTGAAAAAAATCTCAATTATAGAATTTTTTATTACAAATTTAATGGTATTTTTTTTAAAATTTTTAGTAATAATATTCCCCATAAAAAAATTAAAACAATTTTAAAAATTAATAAATAATTAATAGCTCATTTAATTTTATTTAAAATGAGAAGATTTTATAATAAAATTGTGAAAAAAATCACAATTATAGAATTTTTTATTACAAATTTAATGGTATTTTTTTTAAAATTTTTAGTAATAATATTCCCCATAAAAAAATTAAAACAATTTTAAAAATTAATAAATAATTAATAGCTCATTTAATTTTATTTAAAATGAGAAGATTTTATAATAAAATTGTGAAAAAAATCACAATTATAGAATTTTTTATTACAAATTTAATGGTATTTTTTTTAAATTTTTAGTAATAATATTTCCCATAAAAAAAATTAAAACAATTTTAAAAATCAATAAATAATTAATAGCTCATTTAATTTTATTTAAAATGAGAATTTTTTGTAATAAAATTGTGAAAAAAATCACAATTATAGAATTTTTTATTACAAATTTAATGGTATTTTTTTTAAATTTTTTATAATAATATTTCTCATTAAAAAAAATGAAAACAATTTTAAAAATCAATAAATAATTAATAGCTCATTTAATTTTATTTAAAATGAGAATTTTTTGTAATAAAATTGTGAAAAAAATCACAATTATAGAATTTTTTATTACAAATTTAATGGTATTTTTTTTAAATTTTTTATAATAATATTTCTCATTAAAAAAAATGAAAACAATTTTAAAAATCAATAAATAATTAATAGCTCATTTAATTTTATTTAAAATGAGAATTTTTTGTAATAAAATTGTGAAAAAAATCTCAATTATAGAATTTTTTATTACAAATTTAATGGTATTTTTTTTAAATTTTTTATAATAATATTTCCCATAAAAAAATTGAAACAATTTTAAAAATCAATAAATAATTAATAGCTCATTTAATTTTATTTAAAATGAGAAGTTTTTGTAATGAAATTGTGAAAAAAATCACAATTATGGAATTTTTTATTACAAATTTAATGGTATTTTTTTTTCAATTTTTAATAATAATATTTCCCATAAAAAAATTAAAACAATTTTAAAAATTAATAAATAATTAATAGTTCATTTAATTTTATTTAAAATGAGAAGTTTTTGTAATGAAATTGTGAAAAAAATCACAATTATGGAATTTTTTATTACAAATTTAATGGTATTTTTTTTTCAATTTTTAATAATAATATTTCCCATAAAAAAATTAAAACAATTTTAAAAATCAATAAATAATTAATAGCTCATTTAATTTTATTTAAAATGAGAAGTTTTTGTAATGAAATTGTGAAAAAAATCACAATTATGGAATTTTTTATTACAAATTTAATGGTATTTTTTTTTCAATTTTTAATAATAATATTTCCCATAAAAAAATTGAAACAATTTTAAAAATCAATAAATAATTAATAGTTCATTTAATTTTATTTAAAATGAGAAGTTTTTGTAATAAAATTGTGAAAAAATCTCAATTTTAGAATTTTTTATTACAAATTTAATGGTATTTTTTTTTAAATTTTTTATAATAATATTTCCCATAAAAAAAATTAAAACAATTTTAAAAATCGATAAATAATTAATAGCTCATTTAATTTTATTTAAAATGAGAAATTTTTGTAATAAAATTGTGAAAAAAATCTCAATTATAGAATTTTTTATTACAAATTTAATGGTATTTTTTTTAAAATTTTTAGTAATAATATTCCCCATAAAAAAATTAAAACAATTTTAAAAATTAATAAATAATTAATAGCTCATTTAATTTTATTTAAAATGAGAAGATTTTATAATAAAATTGTGAAAAAAATCACAATTATAGAATTTTTTATTACAAATTTAAGGGTATTTTTTTTAAATTTTTAGTAATAATATTTCCCATAAAAAAAATTAAAACAATTTTAAAAATCAATAAATAATTAATAGCTCATTTAATTTTATTTAAAATGAGAAGTTTTTGTAATAAAATTGTGAAAAAAATCTCAATTATAGAATTTTTTATTACAAATTTAAGGGTATTTTTTTTAAATTTTTAGTAATAATTTTTCCCATAAAAAAAAATTAAAACAATTTTAAAAATCAATAAATAATTAATAGCTCATTTAATTTTATTTAAAATGAGAAGTTTTTGTAATAAAATTGTGAAAAAAATCTCAATTATAGAATTTTTTATTACAAATTTAATGGTATTTTTTTTAAAATTTTTAGTAATAATATTCCCCATAAAAAAATTAAAACAATTTTAAAAATTAATAAATAATTAATAGCTCATTTAATTTTATTTAAAATGAGAAGATTTTATAATAAAATTGTGAAAAAAATCACAATTATAGAATTTTTTATTACAAATTTAATGGTATTTTTTTTAAAATTTTTAGTAATAATATTCCCCATAAAAAAATTAAAACAATTTTAAAAATTAATAAATAATTAATAGCTCATTTAATTTTATTTAAAATGAGAAGATTTTATAATAAAATTGTGAAAAAAATCACAATTATAGAATTTTTTATTACAAATTTAATGGTAATTTTTTTAAATTTTTAGTAATAATATTTCCCATAAAAAAAATTAAAACAATTTTAAAAATCAATAAATAATTAATAGCTCATTTAATTTTATTTAAAATGAGAATTTTTTGTAATAAAATTGTGAAAAAAATCACAATTATAGAATTTTTTATTACAAATTTAATGGTATTTTTTTTAAATTTTTTATAATAATATTTCTCATTAAAAAAAATGAAAACAATTTTAAAAATCAATAAATAATTAATAGCTCATTTAATTTTATTTAAAATGAGAAATTTTTGTAATAAAATTGTGAAAAAAATCTCAATTATAGAATTTTTTATTACAAATTTAATGGTATTTTTTTTAAATTTTTTTATAATAATATTTCTCATTAAAAAAAATGAAAACAATTTTAAAAATCAATAAATAATTAATAGCTCATTTAATTTTATTTAAAATGAGAATTTTTTGTAATAAAATTGTGAAAAAAATCACAATTATAGAATTTTTTATTACAAATTTAATGGTATTTTTTTTAAATTTTTTATAATAATATTTCTCATTAAAAAAAATGAAAACAATTTTAAAAATCAATAAATAATTAATAGCTCATTTAATTTTATTTAAAATGAGAATTTTTTGTAATAAAATTGTGAAAAAAATCACAATTATAGAATTTTTTATTACAAATTTAATGGTATTTTTTTTAAATTTTTTATAATAATATTTCTCATTAAAAAAAATGAAAACAATTTTAAAAATCAATAAATAATTAATAGCTCATTTAATTTTATTTAAAATGAGAATTTTTTGTAATAAAATTGTGAAAAAAATCTCAATTATAGAATTTTTTATTACAAATTTAATGGTATTTTTTTTAAATTTTTTATAATAATATTTCTCATTAAAAAAAATGAAAACAATTTTAAAAATCAATAAATAATTAATAGCTCATTTAATTTTATTTAAAATGAGAATTTTTTGTAATAAAATTGTGAAAAAAATCACAATTATAGAATTTTTTATTACAAATTTAATGGTATTTTTTTTAAATTTTTTATAATAATATTTCTCATTAAAAAAAATGAAAACAATTTTAAAAATCAATAAATAATTAATAGCTCATTTAATTTTATTTAAAATGAGAATTTTTTGTAATAAAATTGTGAAAAAAATCTCAATTATAGAATTTTTTATTACAAATTTAATGGTATTTTTTTTAAATTTTTTATAATAATATTTCTCATTAAAAAAAATGAAAACAATTTTAAAAATCAATAAATAATTAATAGCTCATTTAATTTTATTTAAAATGAGAATTTTTTGTAATAAAATTGTGAAAAAAATCACAATTATAGAATTTTTTATTACAAATTTAATGGTATTTTTTTTAAATTTTTTATAATAATATTTCTCATTAAAAAAAATGAAAACAATTTTAAAAATCAATAAATAATTAATAGCTCATTTAATTTTATTTAAAATGAGAATTTTTTGTAATAAAATTGTGAAAAAAATCTCAATTATAGAATTTTTTATTACAAATTTAATGGTATTTTTTTTAAATTTTTTATAATAATATTTCCCATAAAAAAATTGAAACAATTTTAAAAATCAATAAATAATTAATAGCTCATTTCATTTTATCTAAAATGAGAAATTTTAGACATTTATACATAAATAATCAGATAAAGACAGACTCCAATTTTATTAAAAATAAAAATAAAACTATTAACGAAAGTAAGGAGTAAATTGAAAAAATTCAAATTCCATAATTTTTGTTATAAAATTTTAAAAAAAAATCACATTATAGAATGAGAAATACACTTTTTAGTTTTCTGTATCAAAATATACATTAATAAAATTACTTTTTAAAAAATAAAATTTTTCAACAAAAAATCAGAATTTTTTTAACATTCCACATTTTTGATTATAACTTCTACAAATATAATTTTAAAATTATAAAATAATTCACACATATAGTACATTTCAATCCTTTTCGGATAAACCATATTAAAAAAATATTTTTAATCAGCAAAAAAAATAAATAGATCTTACCTCTTACTTTAGAACAAGCGAGAGTCACTTAAAAATCGATCGATACAATTTCTTTATATATACTATTTTTTATTATTTATCAGTAGCTTAAATATTTAAGATTATTTACATTTATTTTAATTAAGAATGTTTTTTAATATCTTTTATATACAGGGTGTCAGCGAAAATAGAAGTGAATATGTTGATAGGAAACTTGCGGTAATAATAAAAGAGGCTGTAACATTTTTTTTTTCATTTTTCTGTTTTTTTTTTCCATATCTTTTGTTTTTTCTAAATTTTTTTCTTATACAGATAGAGAAAATCAGCTAAAAAAAACTGGAACATTCTGAGGAATATTTTTCGGTTTTTACAATTTTGTTTCATTTTTTTTGTTTTCTCATTTTTTGGTTGTTTTTTCTGATTTTTTGTGGTTTTTTTGAGACTTTTCCTTATTTGCGTTTTTTTTTTGTTTTGATTTTTTTTTTAATTTTTTTTAGTGTTTCCTTTTTTACAATTTTGTTCAATTTTTTTTTGGTTTTTTTTCCAATTGTTCTGGTTTTTTTTTCTATTTCTTTTATTTTCTGATTCATTATTTATTTATTTTTAGGGTTATTTTTCCAATTTTTGTATTTTTCCAATTTTTAGCATTTTTTTTGTTTTTTCGATTTTACCAATATATTTTTTTTTTTTTTGGTACTCACGTACTTTTGAATAATTTTGTTTTCGATTAAAAAATTTCATAACGATAAAAAAATTAAGTAGGATTAATTTGGTGCGTGCAAGGCTTGAGCTTCGATCTTAGATATACAAATTTTTTATGTTATTTATACTTATCGATAATACTTTTTATCTAAATGGACTAAATAGGCCTAATTTTATAATTTTTTTTTTCAAGGCAAAAAAATAATGAATATTTTGTGATATCTAATATCAGGAAAATATGAATTATAAAAAATAAATGATTTTGTCAAATTGTTCCTCTTTCAGAAAAAAAAATTATTAGACATTTCTTATAGCTTTTTTTTCCATTTTTTACAATTTTTTTTGGATTTTTTCGCTTGTTCCAATTTTGTTTTATTTTTCTCGAATTCTTTGTGATTTTTTCCGATCTTTTGCGATTTTTTACGATTTTTTTGGGTTTTCTTTTTGGGATTTTTTATTAATTTTTTTAATTTTTTCTTTATTCTGTATTTTGCCATTTTATTTTTCCTTTATTTTTCTGATTTTTTCTCGGTTTTTCTGTTTTTTTGGTTTTTTTCTCGTTAATTTATGGTTTTTAATCATTTTATATTATTTTTTTCTGGTTTTTTTTTCGGTTTTCGGACTTTTGAAATAATCCGTATGTTTATTGTTTCAGTATTTTTGTAAAAAAATGTTTTTTTGCTCATTTTTTCAAATTCGAGTTTGGAAAAATGCATTTTTGCTTTTTTCTTAAATTCTTGTAAAAAAATGAAACTAAAAGAGCCAGAGCAAAATGAATACTTTTTTGGATCTACGACCCTTAAACCACCCCTGTATAAGTTTTTTTTCGATTCTAAATTTTGAAGAATTTTGAAGATTTTTGAAGGCTATAACCTTGCCCTTTTTTTGGGGTCAGAAATTTTTTTGATCCGATTGAAATGAATTTTTTTTTAAAAGATGCACAAAGATGGTCCAGACTTAGAACTACAATTGGTTTAATTAAAATTTTCTTTTTTTTACCATTTTTTATCGAATTAAATAGAAGTTGCGCTCACACCCGTTTTTTCCTATTAATATTCAATCATCTCAGAAACTAAAAGAGCGAGAACAGAATTGACACTTTTTTTTGGAATCAACGACCCTTAAACCACCCTTGTACATTTTTTTTTCAATTTCAATGTTAATTGAGGAAAAAATCCATTTATTAAATATATTTACACAATATCGGGATAAAAAATGGAGTACCATGTAATGTTGAGCATAAGCGGAATCTAGTATCAGATCAAAGAAGTTACGTTGTAGAGCATTTTAATCCAATTATAATTAGGATAAAAAATGGCATTTCATTTAATGTCAAATATACACTGCATCTAGTAGCAGCTTGAACAAGTTAAGTTGTACTATAATTCTGATAGATTACGCTTTAGGGTGCGTTCCTGTCATCCGAATAAGAGACTGTCCAATAAAAAATGGAGCATGTCATGTCGCGGCATTTAATAGTCACCAAAACAAGTTACTTTGTACTAATTTTCTCAGAGATGGCGCGTTCTTGTTGACCAAACTATTATTTTAAGTGTGAAAACATCAACCACCCCTGCCCATCTTTTTTTTCGATTATAAATTTTGAAAAAAATTGAAGATTTTGAACCTGCCCTTTTTTCGGATCAGAAATTTTTTTGAAAAGAACCAGAGCAGAATGGATACTTTTTTTGGAATCTACGACCCTTAAACCATCACTGTACAATTTTTTTTCATTTCTATATTTTGAAAAATTCATTTTTTAAATTTTTATTCCTGCCAGAAACGAAAATTTTAAAAATTCTCTTGTACTTCTTATCTAGCAGACAGAAACACTAAAACGTATTTTGCTCATTATTTTTATCATTCAAATTCAGCTGACGAAAGAAACGTTTATTCACAATAATATTAGGATAGAAAATGGAGGTTCATTTAATTTCGAGCATGTGCGATATCTAGTAGAACTCATAAGAAGTTACGTTGTACTAGTATTTAAATAGATGGCGCTTTATAGTGCGTTCTGCTTTTTCATCGAAAAATATTAGGATAGAAAATTAAGTTTCGGTTAACATTGAGCATTCGCGACATCTAGTACGGACCATAAGTAATTATGTTGTACTGATATTCTAATAGGTGGTGCTTTCTGTTACTTTTTTCAAACGTTATTGGTTCTCATGTAAAAGCGAGTTGATTTATACTCGTTACATAAAATAAAATCTTGATTTTTTGTAAATGCATTTATTTAAACTTATATACAATTTTTAATCACTATATTTTATATAGTGATGATCATTTTTAACGGTATCCGAAATAACGACGGTATTTTTATTATCAACAAACTTATTCAATATTTTCGGTTCGACTCTATTTTTCTTATTAGAAAAAATCGATTCTTGTTTAATTTGTTTGACAACATTCGAAATTATATCGAATCTTTTTTTATTTTTATCAACGGTTAAATCTAATTCATTTTCGTCAGGTAAAAGAACGCACAAATTCGAATATTGTAAAATTGTCGTTAATTGATCCTTATTTAAGTGATCGATATTGTTTAAAATTTTAGCGAAATTCATTTTAATAGTTTCTTTTATTTGATGATGATTATTATCGTCGTTTATTATTTCTAATTGCGATACTATTTTATTATCGATTTTATATGATGCTTTAATATTATGGATGTCTTTCATTACGAGTAAATCGATTCTTTTTAAATCGGAACCAATTGAATTTCTTGTCGAGTATAATATACTAAAATAAAAAATATTGTGTAAGTAACAATGTGGCAACAATGCAAATTTAAATTAGAGAAAATGGGGAAAACTGGGAATAATGCAGAAAAACAATGAAAAATGGAAAAAATGGAGAAATTACAAAAAAATAGGCAAAAATGGGGAAAAACAATGAAAAATAGAAAAAACAGAGAAATCACGAAGGAATTGAATGAAAATAGAAAAAAAAAACACAGGGGAAAATGGGGAAAAATTATGTGAAATGGGGAAAATTCTGAAAAAATTGAGAAAAATAAAGAAAAATGGGGAAAAAACAGGAACAAATAGGGAACTACAATAGAAAATGGACAAAACAGAGAAATTATGAAAAATTGGGTGAAACAGGAAAAATTCTGGAAAAATAGGGAAAAACAATGAAAAATTTTAAAAAAAAATAGAAAAAATGGGGGAAAATGGGCAAAAATAGGGAAAATAGGAAAAAATAATGTGAAAAAGGGAAAATAAAAGAAAAAAGGGTCAAACAGGAATATTAGGGAAAAATAAACAAAAACAAAGAAAAATAGAAAAAAATAGGGAAAAAAATGAAATATAGAAAAAATGGGGGGAAATGGGAAGATAATGTGAACTAAAAAAATGTAGCAAAAAAGAATTCAAAGAGAGATAATAAAGAAAAATAGGGAAAAATAAAGGAAAAAAGGATAAAAAAGGAGAAAATGGGAAAAAATAATGAAAATCGGTGCAAAATAGAAAAAGAAAAAACAATGAAAAATAGGGAAAAAAAGAAAAAACAGGAAAAAATAAAGATATTATAGGAAAAAATGGGAAAATTAAAAGAATAATGCGAAATTGGTAAAATAAAGCAAAAAATGGTCAAACAGCTAACATTCAGGAAAAATGGAGAAAAATAGGGAACAATAGGGAAAAACATTCAAAAATGGGGAAAAACAAAGAAAAATTGAAAAATTTGAGAAAAGAAAAAAAATGGGGGGGAAATGGGAAAAATAGGGAAAAAAGGAAGGAATAATGTGAAATGGGGAAAATAAAGCAAAAAATGGTTAAACAGAGAAAATTAAGGAAAAATAGGGAAAATAAAAGATATAGGGATAAAATAGAAAAAAATTATGAAAAAAAAATTAAAAAACCAAGAAAAGTAGAGCAATTAGGAAAAAATAGGAGAAAATGGGGACAAATTTTGAGAAATCGGAAAAAATTGAAAAAATAGTTCAAAAATAAGAAAATAGAGAAAATGGAAAAAATGGCGAAAAATAAAAACAGATTTCTAGAAAATCCTTGAAAAATCGTTAAAGAATCATTAAAAAAAAATATTATTTGAAAAATTACATTCGAATTTTAATAAAAAAAAGAAAAATGCATTCGATTTAAACAAAAAAGTAGTATCAATGCATTTTTCCAAATTTGAATTAGAAAAAAAAACAACAAAAATGCATTTTTCTACACATGAATTAGAGGAAAAAGCAAAAATGCATTTTTTTACACTCGATTTAAGAAAAAAAGAAGAATCAATGCATTTTTCTACACTCGAATTTGAACAAGTAAGAATGAATTTTTAAACTCTTAAATTTGAAAAAAAAACAGGAAAAATGCATTTTTGTACACATGAATTGGAAAAAAAAAACAAGAATGCATTTTTTTACTGTCGAATTTGAAAAAAAAAAACAGCAAAAATGCATTTTAAAATTTGAATAAAAAAAAAGCAATGCATTTTTCCATTCTCGAATTTGGAAAAAGAATCCTAGGAAAGTCCTTAAAGAATCTCTGAAAAGTCGTTGAAAAATCCTTAAAAAAAAAATGAAAAATCCTTAAAAAATATTAAAAAAAAAAAAATTTAAATCCTTAAAAAAATGATTTTAAAAACAACAAAAATGTCTAAAATATCAATTTTTAAACAATTTTTGAATAATCTGAAAATTACTAGAGAATATCCATATGAAATACTAAAAATCATTAAAATAACAATCAACAAAAAAAATAAGAAAATTTGTTTTAATATTTTTGAAAATAAATTATCGAATTATTTCGTCCAATATAACCAGTAGCGCAACCAGAATTACCTATTAGGGTGAAAAAGATATCCAAAAGTATTACGACAATATATTTAATTTAATCCCTAAACCTACACCACTGAATATATTATTTTTAGTATAAAATCTAAAAAAATAAATAAATAATTTCCTTATACTCACTCTTTAGGCGACATCCCAATAACAAGTTTCGACACGATACTTTCTTTATCCTTTTTCGATATTTGTAAATGTTCAATTTCATCGTTATTATGCAAATAATGCGATTTATAATAAGTAACAAAACATTCATCAGTATTAACATTTCTATCGATAATTATTTGACTAGTACAAGATTTATCCATTTTACAAGAACCTTGTAATCTTTCTCTTCGTATACGATTTATTATATTCCGTTTACAACGATACGAACGTCTACATTCATAATAAATTTTAACGAAACCAAAAGCCGAACTTTTTTTACCGGCATGTCTAACGTATTGTAAATTATTTGTATTTTCTTCTTCCGATAACCATTGATTAAAATCTAAAAATTCAATACTAGTACTAATATATTTAATAAATTTATAAACTTACCGTTAAATGATTCGAATTTTAATTCTTCTATTACGTTATTAAAATCGTGTTTTATTTCTAAATGTTTACGTAGTTCGTTGTTAAATTTGAAATACGATGCACAATCGATACAATAATATTTTGTTTCGTATGGGTATTTTGTTATTTTCGGTTCGCTTCTATGAACTGATCGTAAATGTTTGTTTAAATTAAATTGCGTTGAGAACAATTTGTCGCAATGAGAACATTTTAACGCCATATTTATGAATAAATATTATACAAATAACCATAAAAGTAAAGAAAATTTTTTTAGGTTAGAATGATATTTGACACTAATGACAGTAACACCATAGACATATACCAATTACTAAGGAAGATGGAGCCAAAACAGAGTTGAAGCTATTTGGGAGACAAATATTCCTTTTTTGACACTATTGTACGGAAGAGCTAAAGTGTCAACGCTCTCTTTTTTATTTTCATTTTCTTGAGTTTTTTTCTCAAGAACTTGAAAAGAAAAATTCAAAATCTTGTCTTTTTTTCTCAAGATCTTGAGTATATTTCTCAAGATTTGAAACTTTTCCGAAGGTCTAACCTTTTTCTGATACAATAAAAAAGTAGTGAAGAAAAGTTTTTTAATTACCTAGTTGCAGTTGCTAAATAAAGGATTAAAATAATAGATTAGCTTTGAAATTAATCATGGATGATGTAATTATTAGCTATTATTTTATGTTGAGATTAAATAGTGTTGCATAAGAACAATAATAGCTGTTTTAATTTTCGATACGATATTGCGTATTTGTGTATCGATACCCTGTATCGATATAGCTAAAAGTATCGATACAAAATATCGAGTATCGACAACAATGTATACAGTTCATTGATAGACAATCAAAGTATCGATACTCTACAGTATCGATATGTATCGAACATCTCTACTTTTGACGCGTAACCATCTTATGTCAGAAATAATATGTAATATATTCTTGAGGAAAAAGGACAAGATTTTGAGTATTTTTCTCAAGATCTTGAGCTTTTTTCTCAAGATCTTGAGTTTTTTTTCTCAAGATCTTGAGAAAAAAACTCAAGAAAATGTAAATAAAAAAGAGAGCGTTGACATTTTAGCTCTTCCGTACTATTGACAGTAACAACACCATAGACATATACTAAAAGTAAGATAGAACTAAATCAGAGTTTAAGCTATTGGAAGACAAATATTCCATTTTTGACACTAATGACAGTAACAACACCATCGACATATACCAATTACCAAGTAAGATGGAGCTAAATCAGGGTTGAAGCTATGGGGAGACAAATATTCCATTTTTGATACGAATGACAGCATGCATTTTTCGACTGTTCAAAAAAAAAAGCAAGGACGCATTTTTTCACACTCGAATTTTAATAAAAAAAGCAATAGTGCATTTTAAAATATTTAAAAAATTTACATAATTTTTTTGAACAGTTAACAAACCGTTTCGTCTTCAATGTTGATCATCTTCAGTCTTGTTTAACATTTTTTGTAAATTTCTAATTATCAGTAATAAAAAAATAAATACTCAATTAACGAATTAAAAATCGATTTATTATTACTTAATCGCTAATCAAATAAACTTAAAAAAAAATTAACTTAATTAAAAATATTCGCGTAACGCATCGAAAACTTTCGGACAATATTTTTTAGCGAAATAAACATAAGGGGCGCCAGATGTTAAACTTAATTTCGTTTTTTCGCTGTGTTTATTCCAAACGTGTATGGCCGCGCTGTCTTTACTTAAATTCAGCACGGCTTCGGTGGAATTTTCGTCGAAGTACATTTTCCATTTTTCCCAAGGCACTGGATAAAATTTGTGTGAAGGAAAAGCGGTGAAACCGCCGCAATTTTTATTTAGCATATTTTTAGCCAAATCTACGCCGCAAAGGGATTTTAGTAATCTGAAACAAAAGAAATTTATATTGTAATAGTTTTTTTTTTTTTGACTCGATTTTAAACGCTCTGTAGAATTGATAATTAATTTATTTTAATCATACAATTTTATTCCAAATTCAAGTATTCTTGCTTTTTTTTTGAACAGTCGAAAAATGCACTCTTGCTTTTTTTTTATTAAAATTCGAGTGCGAAAACATGCATTTTTGGTTCTGTGGAAAAATGCATTTTTGATTTTTTTCATTAAAATTCGAGTGTGAAAAAATGCATTCTTGCTTTTTTTTTTCAAATTCGAGTGTAGAAAAATGCTTCTTTTATTTATTAAAATTCGAGTGTGAAAAAATGCATTTTTGCTTTTATTTATTAAAATTAGAGTGTAAAAAATGCATTTTTGCCTTTTTTATTAAAAAATTCGAATGTGGAAAAATGCACTATTATTTTTTTTTAATTAAAATTCGAGTACGAAAAAATGCATTTTTTTCTTTTTTTTTGAACAATCGAAAAATGCGCTCTTGCTTTTTTTCCATTAAAATTCGAGTGCGAAAAAATGCATTTTTGGTTCTGTGGAAAAATGCATTCTTGTTTCTTTTTATTAAAATTCTAATATAAGTCAATTCACTACTATTTTTTCCCTTTAATCAAGTTAAAAAAAAAAAAACTATTACATCATTTTTCACACCTTAAATTCCGATAACCAAAGTTGACCCTAAACAAATTGGTTTCATGTATATTTTTGTCCGTATTATGAATTTTATGATAACAAAATATATATCTTATCTTTCCCCTAAAGCAAAACGACATTAAAAAAAAAAGAAACTTTCGACGTAATTTATCAGTTTATCATCCACTCTTGATCAATAAAAACCTAAATAATGGCGACGAAATTTTTCAATATATTTATTTTGGTAAGTTTTAATCATTTTAGTACTATTATTTTTTTTTTAATATTGTTTGTATAAAAAAACGTTTATTAAAGTTGAAAATTGAAGCGTTTTTGGATAATTTTTTTATACATATGTTTGAAAATAAAGCAATAATGTATTTTTCCTACGATCACTACCCAAAGTAGGTTTTTGCACACTCAAATCTAACCGCAAAGTTGACGTTTTCCGTGATCTGTAATAATTTGACATTATTGTCGCTCTAGCGCGTACTTTTCCGCTCGCCTGTTTTCATTTACAATAAACTAAAGAAAGGTAGTAAATAACAGGTATATTAAAACAAAATGTAGGGCAGTCTGAATATTTTAGTTGAAATATTAATATTTGAAGATATTTCGAACGAAATTAAACTTTATTTTATAAAATTTATCGAGTAAAAATTAAACAGTCAGAAGGTACACCTAGATACACCTAGGTACACCTATATGCAATAGTGATTGCATATTTAAGTATCTACTTACTATTTTGTGCAAATAGTAGACTATGAAATTAATGAAACGTCATTATTTCATTTTTAGTTTATGAAAAAGTGTATTTTTCATGTTTTTTTTTTAATTATTTGTCTAAAAATAATGTGATCGTAGAAAAAATCTTGTGTGCAATTCGAGCAGAAAGTGCTTTGCGCTCTTAATACACAAATAGCTATTTCCACACAGAAATTTAAAAGACAAACCAACAATGCATTTTTCCACACGAATTAAAAAAACAAAATAATAATGCATTTTTCCACACAGAAAATTAAAAGAAAAAGCAACAATGCATTTTTTTCACACAAATTAGGAAAACAAGCAACAATGCATTTTCTAAGCAGAAATTTAAAAAATAAAGCCTAACCTTGACAAAAAAAAACCTTGAAAAATCCTATAAAAAAACCTTGAAAAATCCTATAAAAAAAACCTTGAAAAATCCTTAAAAAAACATTGAAAAATCCTTTAAAAGAAACCTTGAAAAAGTCTTTGGAAAAAACATTGAAAAATCCTTAAAAAAAACAACATTGAAAAATCCTTAAAAAAGCCTAGAAAAATACTTAAAAAGACCTTGAAAAATCCTTAAAAAAACCTTGAAAAATCCTATAAAAAAAAAACCTTGAAAAATCCTTAAAAAAACATTGAAAAATCCTTTAAAAGAAACCTTGAAAAATACTTAAAAAAACCTTGAAAAATCCTTAAAAAACCTTGAAAAATCCTTGAAAAATCCTTGAAAAATCCTTGAAAAATCCTTAAAAAAAACCTTGAAAATTCCTTTAAAAAAACCTTGAAAAATCCTTTAAAAGAAACCTTGAAAAAGTCTTTGGAAAAAACATTGAAAAATCCTTAAAAAAAACTTGAAAAATCCTTAAAAAAAACCTTGAAAAATACTTAAAAAAACCTTGAAAAATCCTTAAAAAACCTTGAAAAATCCTTAAAAAACCTTGAAAAATCCTTAAAAAAAACCTTGAAAAATCCTTTAAAAGAAACCTTGAAAAAGTCGTTGGAAAAAACATTGAAAAATCCTTAAAAAAAAAACTTGAAAAATCCTTAAAAAAAAACCTTGAAAAATACTTTAAAAAAACCTTGAAAAATCCTTAAAAAACCTTGAAAAATCCTTAAAAAACCTTGAAAAATCCTTAAAAAAAACCTTGAAAAATCCTTTAAAAGAAACCTTGAAAAAGTCTTTGGAAAAAACATTGAAAAATCCTTAAAAAAAAAACTTGAAAAATCCTTAAAAAAAAACCTTGAAAAATACTTTAAAAAAACCTTGAAAAATCCTTAAAAAACCTTGAAAAATCCTTAAAAAACCTTGAAAAATCCTTAAAAAACCTTGAAAAATCCTTAAAAAACCTTGAAAAATCCTTGAAAAATCCTTAAAAAAAACCTTGAAAAATCCTTTAAAAGAAACCTTGAAAAAGTCTTTGGAAAAAACATTGAAAAATCCTTAAAAAAAACTTGAAAAATCCTTAAAAAAAACCTTGAAAAATACTTAAAAAAACCTTGAAAAATCCTTAAAAAACCTTGAAAAATCCTTAAAAAACCTTGAAAAATCCTTGAAAAATCCTTAAAAAAAACCTTGAAAAATCCTTTAAAAGAAACCTTGAAAAAGTCTTTGGAAAAAACATTGAAAAATCCTTAAAAAAAAAACTTGAAAAATCCTTAAAAAAAAACCTTGAAAAATACTTTAAAAAAACCTTGAAAAATCCTTAAAAAACCTTGAAAACGCCTTAAAAAACCTTGAAAAATCCTTAAAAAAAACTTGAAAAATCCTTAAAAAAAACCTTGAAAAATACTTAAAAAAACCTTGAAAAATCCTTAAAAAACCTTGAAAAATCCTTAAAAAACCTTGAAAAATCCTTAAAAAAAACCTTGAAAAATCCTTTAAAAGAAACCTTGAAAAAGTCTTTGGAAAAAACATTGAAAAATCCTTAAAAAAAAAACTTGAAAAATCCTTAAAAAAAAACCTTGAAAAATACTTTAAAAAAACCTTGAAAAATCCTTAAAAAACCTTGAAAAATCCTTAAAAAACCTTGAAAAATCCTTAAAAAAAACCTTGAAAAATCCTTTAAAAGAAACCTTGAAAAAGTCTTTGGAAAAAACATTGAAAAATCCTTAAAAAAAAAACTTGAAAAATCCTTAAAAAAAAACCTTGAAAAATACTTTAAAAAAACCTTGAAAAATCCTTAAAAAACCTTGAAAAATCCTTAAAAAACCTTGAAAAATCCTTAAAAAACCTTGAAAAATCCTTAAAAAACCTTGAAAAATCCTTGAAAAATCCTTAAAAAAAACCTTGAAAAATCCTTTAAAAGAAACCTTGAAAAAGTCTTTGGAAAAAACATTGAAAAATCCTTAAAAAAAACTTGAAAAATCCTTAAAAAAAACCTTGAAAAATACTTAAAAAAACCTTGAAAAATCCTTAAAAAACCTTGAAAAATCCTTAAAAAACCTTGAAAAATCCTTGAAAAATCCTTAAAAAAAACCTTGAAAAATCCTTTAAAAGAAACCTTGAAAAAGTCTTTGGAAAAAACATTGAAAAATCCTTAAAAAAAAAACTTGAAAAATCCTTAAAAAAAAACCTTGAAAAATACTTTAAAAAAACCTTGAAAAATCCTTAAAAAACCTTGAAAACGCCTTAAAAAACCTTGAAAAATCCTTAAAAAACCTTGAAAAATCCTTGAAAAATCCTTAAAAAAATCCTTTAAAAGAAACCTTGAAAAAGTCTTTGGAAAAAACATTGAAAAATCCTTAAAAAAAAAACTTGAAAAATCCTTAAAAAAAACATTGAAAAATCCTTAAAAAAACAAATCCTTTCAAAAACTAAAAATCCATTAATAATTTTTGAAAATTCCTGAAAAATTCTTAAAAAAATACTGAAAAAAAAAAATTATTTTTATACATTTTTGAAAATAAATTTCCAATTTTCTATAATTATAATAATTAATTTACCTTGTGATAACTCCAGGTCCGTTATTACCCCAATCTTGCCCATTAAAATGTTCTTTTAAATCATTTACAGATTTTTCAGCCATTTTGTGGCCTTTTCCATTAGCATCGAAACTCAAAACACCCGCAGCCACATTTTTATCAGATTCAATTCCAGCATAATTCGGTAATAAATCCTCCAAAGATTTTATAACTATAACGTCTAAATCTAAATAAATTCCTCCAAATTTCCATAACGTTAAATATCTAAAAAAAGAAAAAAAAACCATAAATCCAATCAATAATTAACAATAAATAATTATTAAAATTATATATATAAAAAAACATTTATCCCAGTGTAGAATAATAACGGATAACTGGGATACAAATCGTGGGATTGTCGCACTCGGTTTACGCCTCGTGCTACAATATTTCCTACTCGTGTATAAATCTAATCAATAATAAACAATAAATATTTTTTTATTAATATTATATATATAAAAAAACCTTTATCGCAGTGTAGAGTAATAACGGATAACTGGGATAAAAATCGTGAGATTGTCGCACTCGGTTTACGCCTCGTGCTACAATATTTCCTACTCATGTGTGAAAAATGTTATTTTCCGTATACGTAATTTAATATATATTTGTAACGTGGGAAAAACTGCATTTTTACTATTTTTTTAATTCAAATTCAAGTGTGAAAAAACGCATTGTTGCTTCTATTTTTAAAAATCGAGTAAGGAAAAATGCATTCTTGCTTTTTTTTCATATTCAAGTGTGGTAAATGCATTATTACTTTGTTTTTCTAATTTCTGTATGAAAAAATGCATTCTAGCTTTGAATTTCAAATTTTTGTGTGAAAAAATGCATTTATGCTTTATTTTTTTAATTTTTAAGTGGAAAAATGCATAATTAGAGTATTCTCTTAATTTGTGCATGTAAAAATGCATTCTAGTTTTGAATTTCAAATTTTAATGTAAAAAAATGTATTTTTGCTAAATTTTTTAATTTCTACATTGAAAAATGCTTTATTACTTTCTTTTCCTAATTTATGTATTGGAAAAATGCACTTTTGAATTTGAAATTAAGTGGAAAAATGCATTGTTGCTTTATTTTTTTCCTGTATGGAAAAATAAACTCTTGATTAAGATTTCAAAATGTTTGTGAGAAAAAATGTATTGTTTACATTGTTTACATTCATATAGAGAAAAATAAATTATTTTTAAAAAATTTATCACAACAAAGTTAATTTTTCAAACAAACAAAAATATTAATAATTGTAATAACAAATACCAAATATAACATTAAAAAATAAAAAAAAATACGTTACCTAAGTACATCACTAGCATGAGATTGTGCATAAATCGAATTTTCAATTTTCCCAGAACTATACAACTCCTCCAACGGAGTCCCTTTAGTATATTTCTCATAATCCAAATGCATAATTTTAACATTTTTATAAGTCAATAAAGCTTTTAATACATCATCAGATTCATCATTTTCAAATTTCAAAATCCCAGGCGAAGTAAACAATAAAAATACATCGAAATTTGGATTGATTTTAGCCGCGCTTTCAACGGCACAAGCTTGACGAGCCGATATGGAAATTTTATCCATAAAAAACGATTTACAGGATGTTTCGTGAAAGAAAATCGATTTTCCTTTTCTTGGTGTTATTTCTGTTATATCGGGTAAAGATTCGGTTTTTATTCTATAACAGTATATACTATCTTTCGGATAAAATATTCGGTATACTTTTATCGGTATATATTGACTTTGGAATAGGATTAATAATAGCGTTGCTAAACCGAAACATAATAATATATTGAAACATCTTCGTTTTTGTTTATAAAAAATATTCATCTTAGTTTAATCCTAACCAATAGCATATTTAAATCTAAAAATACAAATACGTAATTAACCTAACCTAACTAAACGTTCTTCTTTATAATAATAATACGCAAATATGTATAATTACCTTATATAAATTGTATAAAACCAATCAAAATGCATTCAATTATTCTTTTGTTGGATTATTTAAACTTATCTTTAAAAAATAAACTAGTAAACTAAAATTTGCGTAAATGTAAAACAATCTGTCATATATTGACATTGACATATGTCAAAAATGTCAAATTATAGTGACTAGGGACACTTACAAATGGCGATTAAATCAAAACGGGCCAGCCATAGTGAGGCGTTTTTTAATATGAAAATAGTAGTAGCGTTGTCTTTATTAAGACAACGGTAGTAGTAAACCTTAGACCATTTACTATTAGACATGCTTTATTTACATTTTTGTACACATTGTTTTGAAGTCGATATATCTTGTGTCTTTCTCATGACATTTCTCATGGTGCAGGGTTATCCGGTGTATGCGGGAAAGTGTTTACAAACATAAATAGAAGTGGCGTACGGCCATCGAACTTATCACAAGTGTCGTTTACAATTTCAATAACTCAATAATACTTCAGAAAATGGCTCGACCGTTTATTAAACCTTCGAAGAGTTACTTGCGATACTGTTTATTTACGTGTTTGTATACAAACAAACTTACATATCACAACATACTGTGCTTAGATATTGACTTCAAGAGAAGGATGGAAAATTGATGTCTAATAGTTAATGGTCTAAGTAGTAAACATATAAAGTTGGATAAACAATGACGTCATTGACTTACCTTATTGACATTGTTTATTAATACGATTTACATGTATATTACTAAATGGACAATCCTATATGACTCCTGAGGCAATAGAGAAACTTAAAATAAACCCAACGAGCCATAGCAAGGCGTTTTTTAATATGAAAATAGTAGTAGTAAACATATGAAGTTGGATAAATAATGACTTCATTGACTTATCTTTTTGACACTGTTTACCAATACGATTTACATGTGTATTAGTAAATGGATAATCCTAAAAAAAATTCACGAGGTAATAGACAAGCCTAAAATAACCCACCAAGTCATAGCGAAGCGCTTTTTAGTATGAAAACAGTAGTAGTAGACACATAAAGTTGGGTAAACAATGACTTCATTGACTTACCTAATTGACACTGTTTACGAATACGATTTACATGTCTATTACTAAATGGACAATCCTAAAAGACTCATGAGGCAATAGAGAAGCTTAAAATAACCCATGGAGCTATAGCGAGACGTTCTTTAATATGGAAATAGTAGTAGTAAACATTTAAAGTTGGATAAAAATGACGTCATTGACTTACCTTATTGACTTTGTTTACTAATACGATTTACATGTGTATTACTAAATGGACAATCCTAAAAGACTCACAAGGCAATACAATACAGAAGCTTAAAATAACCCAACGAACCTCAGTGAGGCGTTTTTTAATGTGAAAATAATAGTAATAAACATATAAAGTTGGATAAACAATGGCGTCGATGACTAGAATTCTTGATCGTGTCTATGAGCAAGATTTAGGAGTGTTTTACTCCACGTATAATCCTAAAAGACTCACGGGTCAATAGAGAAGCTTAAAATAACTTCTCGAGCCATAGCAAGGCGTTTTTAATATTAAACATTGACATTAATATATGTCAAAAGTGTTAAATCATAGTGACTACAGGCACGCTATCGTGTCGTTATTTATACAAATGGCGGAATCAATCAGAATTGCAAATCAAAACAATATGGCGGCTGTTGGCACACATATGATATGCGATAATACTGTTTTTGATGATGTTTATTTTAATAATAATTTAATAAATGCCTCTTATGTCCATTGAGGATCTATTCACGATAGGGATACAGTCGGATTTTATACTGCAACGTACGATGTAGGGGTTCGTCCATCGTCGACTGTTGCAAAAAGCAAGCCCTGTTGACGTATTCCTTACTCGAGAAATTTCTATGCAAAATATATATTCTGATCTCTTGACTCGTCCTTAAAAAAGAGTCATGATTTATGACGTCATAAAATAGCCGATTCCATTTGGCTGCAGTAACTTGCATTTGGCGCGACATAAATAAATCATTTTCTGGCAATATTTGGATGAAGAAATATATTCAATAACAAAAAAAACTGTCACAGAACTAAATAATGCTTGCTCTAGTGCCACTCCAGAACTGAAACTGCTACATTTCGTACTATTGTATTACATTTGACAAATCCTGGTGATAAATAACCTATCAAATTATTAATATATAGTAGCTACAGGCACACTAACGTGACGTCATTAATTACAGATACACACAGTATTGTTATTGTGGAACTTTTGACTGTACTGAAGTTGGACACTTCTCTTAGAATATAAGAAATAACTATACACTCCATAATAACTGAATCCAGCTATCTGTCAAATCCAAACAATATGGCGGCTGTTGGCACATATGATATGCGACAATGATTGTGATTGTTGGATGCCCGAAACAAATCGATATAGATATAATTATCATTTTAACTAACATGGGTCTTAGTAGTGACCGACTGATTGGAAATTATCACCTATATTTGATGGTAAATACTCCTTCCTACTTACTACATATTCCAATCTCTCAACTCGACATGATTTATGACGTCATTAAATATCAGATTCAATTTAACTTTAGTAATTTTATTTTATGTTTAACTCACAGATGGCCCGACAAGAATAAACCATTTTTTGACCGTACTCGGTCATTGTATATAGTCTATATACAATGACTCGGTTAATTGACGCCATTGTTTATCCAACTTTATGTATTTACTACTATTTTCATATTAAAGAACCCCTCGTTAAAGCTCATGTCGTTATTTTATGCTTCTCTATTGCCTTATAAATCTTTTATAGGATTGATCGTTTAGTAATACACATGTAAATCATATTCGTAAACTGTATCAAGAAGATAAGTCAATGACGCCATTGTTTATCCAACTTTATGCCCAGTATGCGTTTACTACTACTATTTTCATATTAAAAAACGCCTCACTATGGCTGGGCGGTTATTTTAAGTTTCTTTATTGCCTTGTGAGTCTTTGTCATACACATTTTAATCTTATTCGTAAATCAATAATGCATGCTAGTCAATGACGCCATTGTTTATCCAACTCTATTTGTTTCTATTATAGTGCAAACAGCGTTGCCAACTGTACGTATTTTTATTATTTCAGGGATAACATTCAGAAATTAAAACCTTCTTACCCTTAACAGGACAGAATTCAGCCACTTTAAAATCTATAAGTGGGCGTGTACATGTCAATATCTAAACCAGCTAATCGGACAAGGTGTGCAAATTGTATTGTAAATTACATTTTTAACTTGAAATAAAGATATTGTATTATATTATTAATGGTTTTATTTAGATTCGTCAATTAGTATTCGATCGCTACAAAAATTCGATTTGACTTGTTTCGCCATCCTACTGAACTTTTAAGAACTAATAAAATGTACAAATATAATTAACTGTCATTATTTGTAACGAAATTCCGCTAGATGTCAGTAAATACATTAATATAAAATTATTTTTCTAGTAACAATAGTTTTACGCTATTTTTGTATATTGGTATAAATATTGGTAGATTAAAATTAAGTTGTCAGTTTGACGTCTCATATATAAAATCAATAAGTGTGTTAAAAATTCCTATATAATAGAATCGATTTCCGATCGAATCGAGATCGGAAATCCTACTGAATAAGTGACTGTTGACAGCTGTCAGTTGACAACGAGAAGCCAAAATTTTCGAAATACAAACGTAAATTTCATAATAAATTATAGTATTTAGTGATTTAAACATAATTAATTTAGTGTTTAGTGATTTCAAGATGAATAGTTTAGTGTTTGGTGTTAATGGATCAATAAGAATTTACTAAAGGTAAGTAAATAAAGTTTATATAATTCAAATTTTAATATGGTAGGAACCATCTTGTCGTTGCAAGTAAAAATGGACAGTGATGGTAGATTTCAAATTAATAATTATATATCCTACAAACTTATATATATATATATATATATACACAGAGTGTTTTATTAGGAGTTACTGATATATAGGGTGTTTTATTTATTTGCTAATAACTTTTTAATTACCTCGTATATGGAAATTTTTATTCTTACTGACGTTATAGCTAATTAACTTAAGGCCTATTGAAGAAGACTTTTTAAATAAACTTTATTTTACAATTTAACGAACTTTACAATTTGATGGCTCTTGCTTTAAAATTCAATTTCCTGTAAAAATTAGAGATATCGATGAGGTCCCCCGAGAAGATTGATACAATTTCCAGCTTTTGGTCTGTCTGTGTGTCTGCTGAATCGTTTGACCAATAAAGGTAAAATTTGGTATGAAGGATCGGTGTGTATCTGGAATGCGACTATTAGTTTTTGGTTTAAATTGGTACAGTAGAAGGTCCTCAAGACCGATATTGATTGAATATTGATGTAAGATTTTTTGCATTTCTTTAAATTTTAGGGAAAAACAATACATTTGACAGCAAAATGTTGTAGTGCAAAGTTCCCTACAATTTTTGTATCAAACTTTTTCAAGAATTATTTATAGTCTTGCCGCTAGAGGACGAAAAATCCACATATAGGATGTTTTGCCTTATTTTTTTTAATTTTGAGGATAAACAATGTACTTTAGTGCAAAATTTTATAGTGCAAAGTTGTAGAGCATAAAACCCTACAATTTTTGTATCAAATTTTTTTCAAAATTATTTATAGTCTCGCCGCTAGAGGGCGAAAAATTAACATATAGGATGTTTTGCATTATTTTTTTTCATTTTGAGGATAAACAATGTACTTTAGTGCAAAATATTGTAGTTCAGAGTTGTAGAGCATACAATTCCCTACAATTTTTGTATCAAACTTTTTCCAGAATTATTTATAGTCTGGCCGCTAGAGGGCGAAAAATCCTCATATAGGATGTTTTGTATTATTTTTCTAATTTTGAGGATAAAAAATGCACTTTGGTGCAAAATATTGTAGTGAAAAGTTGTAGCGCATAAAATTCCCTACAATTTTTGTATTAAAGTTTTTTCAGAATTATTTATAGTCTGGTCGCTAGATTGCGAAAAATCCAAATATAGAATGTTTTGCCTTATTTTTTTTTATTTTGAGGATAAACAATGCACTTTAGTGTAAAATATTGTTATAGAAAATTGTAGAACATTTAATTCTCTACAACTTTTATATTAAACTTTTTTTAAAATTCCCAATAGTTTTTACCCTATAATTTTATGAAGAAATTAAAGCAAAACACTTGAATTTGAAAATAAATTAATTCTGCCCTGCAATACAGTATTTTTAAAAATCATAATTTTTTACTTAAAAACAAAAAAATCTTACACACAAAGATAAATTCCACCTCCACTGAAGCGCCGGCGCGATAAAATTTCCAAAAAAAAAAATAGTCGACCATGAAATATTTTAAACAAGTTTGAACAATTCCTGTAATTGGGAAATGATTTATTGAAAATTTGTTTTTTTTTATTTATATTTTCGAATTTTTATTCTGTTTTGCTCCAGTAGTTTTGGAATTTTTCCAAAAAATAAGCAAGAACAAATTTTTGGGTCACGCTGTATATATTTATGATTTAATATTATCCATTAGTATTTTAAACGACCGCCATTAATTATTCCGGGTAAATTTATTTGCAGCTGTAGTTTCCTGTTTTACTGGAGTAACAACTTTTCATAAAAAAGAAAAAAATTTTAAAAATAAAAAAAAAAAATGAAAAGCGCATTTCCAACTAAACTAAAACTCCGAGAACAATAAAATATCTAGTAGGTTTGGAAGTATCGTTGAAAACAATGAAAACACGATTAATATTTTGTTTCGTCGGCGCGGCAAAAGCATTTTTTGATTAGCGTAACGTGTGCACGGTCACGTGCGTCGATTCCGAAAGTGATTGGTTGGTTGGTTTAAAAAAAAAAATAAAAAATTACCTGCAAATGTGCCGCTGAATTTTAACTTTATTACGTTTATTATTATTATTATTGTTATTATATACAGGAGATTGACACGTATCTAATTACATTTTTTCACGTATATTATTTTTTTTTTGTTTAATCAACATTAATTGGATTATTTTAAACTAAATTTAAAAATTTTCCTGTACAAGAAATTGAAAAACAAATCAACAATGCGTTTTTTTTTCACAAAAGGAAAAATAAAGCAACAATGCGGGGAAAAATACATCGTTCCTTTGTTTCTTAAATTTCTG
The DNA here is from genome assembly GCA_963243735.1 of Neocrepidodera transversa. Taxonomy (NCBI): domain Eukaryota; kingdom Metazoa; phylum Arthropoda; class Insecta; order Coleoptera; family Chrysomelidae; genus Neocrepidodera; species Neocrepidodera transversa. The sequence continues at coordinate 82,579 of CAUJLB010000035.1, forward strand.
CGTGAAAAACTGCATTGTTGCATTATTTTTTTAATTTCTGTATCGAAAAATGCATTGTTACTTTATTTCTTAAAATCCTGCATCAAAAATGCATTGTCGCTGCATTTTTTTTAAATTTCTGTATCGAAAACCGCGTTGTTGTTTTGTTTTTTAAATATCTGCTTGGAAAAATGCCTTGTTGATTAATTTTTTTATGCATTGTTGTTTTGTTTTTCAATTTCCTGTATGAATGCATTTTTCTACACTAGAATTTGAATAAAATAGAAGCAAGAATGCATTTTTCTATATCCGATTCTATTTAAATTCAAGTATAATTCATTCTTGCTTTTTTTAATTCAAATTCGAGTATGAAAAAATGCATTCTTGGTGCATTTTTTTTAATCGAGTGTGGAAAATGCATTCTTGCTTCTTTTTTTTTTAATCGAGAGAAAAAATGCATCCTTGCTGCATTTTTTTTAATCGAGTGTGGAAAAATGCATTCTTGCTGCATTTTTTTTAATCGAGAGTGGAAAAATGCATTCTTGCTGCATTTTTTTTAATCGAGTGTGGAAAAATGCATTCCTGCTGCATTTTTTTTAATCGAGTGTGGAAAATGCATTCTTGATTCTTTTTTTTTAATCGAGAGAAAAAATGCATTCTTGCTGCATTTTTTTTAATCGAGAGTGGAAAATGCATTCTTGCTTCTTTTTTTTTTAATCGAGAGAAAAAATGCATCCTTGCTGCATTTTTTTTAATCGAGTGTGGAAAAATGCATTCTTGTTTTTTTTTTTAATCGAGAGAAAAAATGCATTCTTGCTGCATTTTTTTTAATCGAGAGTGGAAAATGCATTCTTGCTTCTTTTTTTTTTAATCGAGAGAAAAAATGCATTCTTGCTGCATTTTTTTTAATCGAGTGTGGAAAAATGCATTCTTGTTTTTTTTTTTAATCGAGAGAAAAAATGCATTCTTGCTGCATGTTTTTTTAATCGAGAGTGGAAAATGCATTCTTGCTTCTTTTTTTTTTAATCGAGAGAAAAAATGCATTCTTGCTGCATTTTTTTTAATCGAGTGTGGAAAAATGCATTCTTGTTTTTTTTTTTAATCGAGAGAAAAAATGCATTCTTGCTGCATGTTTTTTTAATCGAGAGTGGAAAATGCATTCTTGCTGCATTTTTTTTAATCGAGTGTGGAAAAATGCATTCCTGCTGCATTTTTTTTAATCGGGTGTAGAAAATGCATTCTTGTTTCTTTTTATTCAAATTTGAGTTTGAAAAAATGCATTCAAGGCTTTCGTTTTTCAACTTTAAGTGTGGAAAAATGCATTTTTGTTATTTTTAGTCGAGTGTGGAAAATGCATACTTGCTTCTTTTTTTTAGGTTTCTAGTGTTGAAAAATGGACTCGTGCTTTGAATTTCAAATTTGTGTATATAAAAATGCATTATTGCTTTTACTTTTACTTAAGTGCTTAAATTTGCTCGAATTAAAAAAAAAAATTGTAATTCAATTGATGAAAAAGAAAATATCTAGAAAAATAAAATTATCAATAAAACGTACCCCTATATAAAAAATATAATAGTAACGCCACTGTATATATTAGATAAATTTCTACTTATTTTTCTCCTGTCTCATAAATTCATCATCTGTTTTCAAGTTGGTATAATTTTTTTTTTTTTTTTTTTCATCACTAATCTTCTTCTACCTGCATCGAAAATATGATTTCTGACTGCTTTGAGAAATTAGTTCAATTAATATTATGTAGAATTAAACAATTTTTTAAACAGAACCGTAATAAAATAATTAATTAATAATATAATTAATAAAAAAAATTATTATTAATAATAATAATAATAAATTTTTATATATATTTTTATTAATAAAAAAATTGTATTTTTATTAAATAAAATATTTAATTAAATTCGAGTACGGTCCTGTTAATCTACGTCATAATTTATGGCCTGTTTATACAAATGTGTTAAAATTAATAAATGACAGAAAATTTAGATGAAGGTTCATCAATTTTTTTTTTCTTTTTTTTTTTTTGTATGGATCCTTATTAACACTTTAAAAGCGTTTTAAAATTTTTCGGTTCACACTTGGTGTTCTTTTTGATGGATTGTGAAAAAAAAGTTGGTAATTTTTTATTTTTATAATAAAAATTATAACAGAAAAAATTTTGTTTAATGCTGATAAATATAGTAGTATTAATTTAAACAATTAATGAAAATATTAGAAAAATAAATGTTTATTTCTTTTTTTTCATACAGGAAATTGAAAAATAAAAGCAAGAATGCATTTTTTCACACTCGATTAAAAAAAAAGCAACAAGAATGCATTTACCACCCTCAAATTAGAGTAAAAGAAGCAAAAATGCATTTTTTACACTCGAGTGTAGAAAAATGCATTCTTGATTCTTTTTATCCAAATTCGAGTGTAGAAATAATAAATGGAAAAAAATGGTTTAAAATTTTTAGCAAATAACTAAAAAATTATTAATAAATACAAAAAAAAAATTATAATTTTGACTTTATTCTGAATCATTCTGTATATAATAATTTTCTTTGACTATTTGTCCTTGAAATAATTTTCTTTCTAAAAATAAAAAAAATCGATAAATTTTATTCTTTTCTCAAAATCACGGTGGCCCTATTCATCATAGTGAATAGGTCAGTAATAGACATTAATTCACCATAACCGGGTATAGGGTACGGACAAAAAGGGTGCCCGCCCCGCCCCTACTTGTCACATATTCCCATCCATTGTGTATTTTTCACTATTGCAGCTTGGCCGAACCAATCAGAGAACAATGACTAACTAGATTGATATATATATAAAAGTTTTCAATTAACAAAATATACAGGATGATGCAAATTTAATTCTAATTATATTAACCGAGTAAAAATTATCGGTGCGCCGCTGTGTTAAATTTAAAATAATCTAAAATGAAATAAACAAAAAAATAATGACCTACTAGATTTATATATAAAAAAGTTTCCCATTAAAAAAAAAATATACAGAGTGATCTAAATTTAATTCTAATTATATTAACCGAGTAAAAATTATCGGTACGCCGCTGTGTTAAATTTAAAATAATCTAAAATGAAATAAACAAAAAAATAATGACCTACTAGATTTATATATAAAAAAGTTTCCCATTAAAAAAAAAATATACAGAGTGATCTAAATTTAATTCTAATTATATTAACCGAGTAAAAATTATCGGTACGCCGCTGTGTTAAATTTAAAATAATCTAAAATGAAATAAACAAAAAAATAATGACCTACTAGATTGATATATATATAAAAGTTTTCAATTAACAAAATATACAGGATGATGCAAATTTAATTCTAATTATATTAGCCGAGTAAAAATTATCGGTACGCCGCTGTGTTAAATTTAAAATAATCTAAAATGAAATAAACAAAAAAATAATGACCTACTAGATTTATATATAAAAAAGTTTCCCATTAAAAAAAAAATATACAGAGTGATCTAAATTTAATTCTAATTATATTAACCGAGTAAAAATTATCGGTACGCCGCTGTGTTAAATTTAAAATAATCTAAAATGAAATAAACAAAAAAATAATGACCTACTAGATTGATATATATATAAAAGTTTTCAATTAACAAAATATACAGGATGATGCAAATTTAATTCTAATTATATTAGCCGAGTAAAAATTATCGGTACGCCGCTGTGTTAAATTTAAAATAATCTAAAATGAAATAAACAAAAAAATAATGACCTACTAGATTTATATATAAAAAAGTTTCCCATTAAAAAAAAAATATACAGAGTGATCTAAATTTAATTCTAATTATATTAACCGAGTAAAAATTATCGGTACGCCGCTGTGTTAAATTTAAAATAATCTAAAATGAAATAAACAAAAAAATAATGACCTACTAGATTTATATATAAAAAAGTTTCCCATTAAAAAAAAAATATACAGAGTGATCTAAATTTAATTCTAATTATATTAACCGAGTAAAAATTATCGGTACGCCGCTGTGTTAAATTTAAAATAATCTAAAATGAAATAAACAAAAAAATAATGACCTACTAGATTATTATATAAAAAAGTTTCCCATTAAAAAAAAAATATACAGAGTGATGTAAATTTAATTCTAATTATATTAACCGAGTAAAAATTATCGGTACGCCGCTGTGTTAAATTTAAAATAATCTAAAATGAAATAAACAAAAAAATAATGACCAACTAGATTTATATATAAAAAAGTTTCCAATTAAAAAAATAATACAGGGTGATGCTAATTTAATTCTAATTAAATTACTTGAATAAAAATTCTCGGTACGTCCCTGTATTAAATCTAAAATACTTAGAACTTTAATTAACTCTTGTAAATCCTCTTAAGCCCTTAGAAAATAACCAAAGTGAAAGATTTAAGTGAAAATGAAACGTCAAAGCTTTTCATTGGATTATGACCAAAATATTTTGTGAGGTTATGTTGACAGTTTGTTAAAATGTGTTTGTCAATTGTTTGTTTGAGTAGTTGCTAATCTGTGAATCCCCCGCTGGGTTTTTAAGAGTTAAGCCCTTTTTCGATTAAGATACGAGAGTATAGTGATATTTTAAATGGGATTTTAAAATTTTTTTTTTTTTTTTTAATAAAAGTTGAATTTCTTCTTTTTTTTTGCTTTTTTTCCGGTTTTTTTTCGATATTTTTGTGGTTGTTTCAAGAGTTTTGAAATCGATCGAAAATATAGTAATTTATCATATCAGATAATCCAGTCCTGTTAAAATATAAAAAAAACAAACACAATGACCGAGTGTGATAAAATGCATTTTTGATTTTTTTTAATCGAGTGTGAAAAAATGCATCCTTTTCGTTTTATCAAATTCGAGTGGGAAAATGTATTCTTGCTACTTTTTAATCAAATTGGAGCGGGAAAAATGCATTTTCACATTTTTTTTAAATCGAATGTGAAAAAAAATGCATTCTTACTATTAATTTAATTAACACGTTGTAGGTATAATTGAATATTTTTCTAACCTAACCTGACGTAACTAAAAACCAAGAAATTTTACCAACAGGTAAAACTAATAAGCTTATACGAATCAAAATTAACACGCCCTGTATACTAACCGATTAATTCAATCTTAAAATGGCGGAACTGAAGCAATTATTACACATAAGACAACTATAACGAAATCAACCCTCTAAAAAAAAAAATGGTCAAGTAACGACATACGTCAACCGGTTTTTACCCTACATAATCATGACTAATGATGGCGGGGTATGTCGCTTATTTACTGGTTTGGATTACGAATAATAGAAAGTTGGCGTGGCTTATAAGAATTTTAACGGAAAGATTACCATTTGGACGGCCTTTAGTTTCGCACCCTCCTGTATATTACATATTACGGCCATTGTGTTTGTATGATTTTTTTTTTATATATATATATTATCAGGACCGTATTATCTGATATGATAAATATTTACATTACTAAATTTTTTATCATTTTACCAATCTTCAATTTAAATTAAAAAAAGCAAAATGCATTTTTCAATACTTGAATTTGAATAAAAAGAAGCAAAAATGCATTTTTCTGCATTCAAATTTGAATAAAAACAAAACAAGAATGCATTTTTCGACACTTGGTTTTTACCATTTGTGTTTGATTATTTACCAATATTTTAATTTTTTTTTCGAAGAAAAATTATAGACTATAAAATTTCCTACAACTTTAGTCTGAAAATTTTTCCAGAATTCCTCATAATTTCGCTGCTAGAGGGCGCGAATGTTAATTTATTTTGTGCTATCTAGCGGCGAAACTATGAGAAATTATGGAAAAAGTTTAAAACAAAAGTTGTAGGGAATTTTATGCTCTACAACTTTCCACTAAAACATTTTTTGTACTCCGTCTTTTTCCGACTTTTTTCACCTTTTTCTCTGTAATTTTCCGTTTTTTTTTTAATAATTATCGATCACTTTTCGCGATTTTCCTTCTTTTTCCGTCAGTTTCCGCCTTTTTTCGTCTTTTTTCGAATTTTTCCGTCTTTTTTCGACTTTTTCCGTCTTATTTCGCCTTTTTCCATCATTTCCCGTTATTTTCTTCTATTTTCCGTTATCAAATTTTTATATTTTCTTTAGATCCAAAATGTCATCCGTGATCTCAAATGTGGTCCAACGATGAAGAAATAAAAATTCAATGTCTAGTACCACATAAATTTATTAAAGATGGAGATTAGCAACTAGTTTCGGCATACAAATGCCATCATCAGGCCTATAATACAATGTTTGAAATGAGTAATATAAAAGTTAGGGGAAGAATGCATTTTTCCACACTTGAAATTAAGAAAAAGAAGCAAGATTGCATTTTTCCCACTCGTTTACAAAAAGGTAAAAATGCAAAAATGCATTTTTCAAACTTAAATTTGACAAAACGAAAACAAGAATTCATTTTTCCACACTCGTTTAAAAAAAATTAATCAAAACCGCATTTTTTCACACTTGATTAAAAAAAATGTAGCAAGAATGCATTTTTCCACACTCGTTTAAAAAAAATGCATTAAGAATGCGTTTTTCCACACTTGATTAAGAAAAATGAAACAAGAATGCATTTTTCCACATTCGATTGAAAAAAAATGCAGCAAGAATGAATTTTTCACTCTCGATTTAAAAAAAATTAATCAAAACTGCATTTTTTCACACTTGATTAAAAAAAATGCAGTAAGAATGCGTTTTTCCACACTTGATTAAGAAAAATGAAACAAGAATGCATTTTTCCACATTCGATTGAAAAAAAATGCAGTAAGAATGCGTTTTTCCACACTTGATTAAGAAAAATGAAACAAGAATGCATTTTTCCACATTCGATTGAAAAAAAATGCAGCTAGAATGAATTTTTCACTCTCGATTTAAAAAAAATGCAGCAAGAATGCATTTTTCCGCACTTGAATTTGCCAGGAAATAAAACGAAGCAAGAATATATTTTATTACACTCGAATTTCCGTTATTTTTGCGTCATTTTCTGTCATTTTTCATTATTTTTTATCATTTTTCTCCATTTTCCGTCTTTTTCCATCTATCCATCTTTTACGCCTTTTTCCGTTTTTAGTCAGTCTTTTTTTTCATTATTTTTCGTCTCTTTTCGTATTTTTTCGTATTTATCCGCCATTTTACGTATTTCCCACAATTTTCCGTCTTTTTCATTTCCTTCCGTCATTTTCCGTCTATTTTCATCTTATTCCGCCTATTTATGTCTTTCTCCTCCTTTTTTCATCTTGTCGTCTTTTTCCGTTATTTTCCGTCTCTTTCCGTACATATCCGTTGTTATTTTCCGTCATTTTCCATCTTATTCCGTCTTTGACTCTCTCTTTTTCCATCTTGCCGTCTTTATCCGTCATTTTACGTCTTGTTTTATCTTTTTCCCTCTTTTTTTCGTCATTGGCCGTCTTTTATTTCGTAATTTACCATCATTTTCTATCATTTTTCTTCTTTTTTAGTCCTTTTCTATCTATTTCCGTCGTTTTTCGTCTTTTTCCGTTATTTTTCGCCTTTTTTCGTTATTGTCCGTTATTTTCCGTCTTAATCCGTTTTTGTTCGTCCTTTTTCGTTTTTGTTCCTTTATTTTTCGCCATTTTCCGTCGCTTTCCGTTATCAAATATTTATATTTATTTTTTCGTTTCGTTTCCCATTAAATCTAGTTTCCTTTTTGGTAACAATTATTTCACCCTTTGGTATAGATAATATTTCATTTCCTTATTGTCGTGCAAATATCGAAAACAATCAGACACGACTTATGCACCATAAATTTCACAGCCATTCTGGAAGCCGCCGTTCAGCCGTTCGGCCGCGTACAAACATTTTTCATTTGGGGTAGTATATAGTATCTAGTAGGCTTATATATATATATAAAACAGGGTGGTCGCTTTTTGACATCCGTGTGCTAATCAACATTCAAAAGACATCGAATTCGGATCGAAAATTCGGCGTGAAGCGTGCAAAACGAGAACAGCTGAACGTCGCTAAATATAAAAATCTATCTATCTCTCTCGGCAGGTATATATCTATCGCCTATTTATTATTTTTAAGGTCCGTACTGTTTTTTTTTTTTAAATTAAAATTGATATAGTTTATTCGTTAATCGGTTTTATCACAGAAAAAGACGGAAAAAGAAGGATAAAGACGAAAAATGATGGAAAAAGACGGAAAATAATAGAAAATATTGGAAAACGATAGAAAATGATGGAAAAAGACAAAATAAACGGAAAATAATAGAAAAAACGGAATAAGACTGAAAATGATGGAAAAAAATGGCAAAAGGACAAAAAGAGGGGGAAAAATACAGAAAAAAAAAGAAAATGGGACCAAAAAAAAAATGGAAAATCACAGTAAATGACGGAAAAGACAAAAAGATGGAAAAACACGAATAAAGACGGAACAATTCGGAAAATTACAAACAAAGACGGGAAAAATCAAAAAACACACGGAAAAATACGGAAAAAAGATGGAATAAGACGGAAAAACTGATGGACAATTGTGGAAAATGATAAAAAATTATGGAAAAAGTCCAAAAAAAGATGAAAAATTATAGATAAGGATGGAAAAGGACGGAAAATAGCGAAAAATGACAAAAAAATTATGGAAAATGAAGAAAAACAAGAAAGAAAGTTACATAAAAGACGGAATGATACGGAAAAAGATGAAAATAGGCGGAAAAAGAAGGGAAAGGCGGAAAACGGCGAAAAATGATGGACAATTATGGAAAAATTACAAATTCTATTCCGAAAAAATGCATTTTGGCTACATTTTTTAAAATCAAGTGTGGAAAAATTCATTCTTGCTACATTTTTTAAAATCGAGTGTAGAAAAATGAATTCTTGCTGTATTTTTTTTAATCGAGTGTGGAAAAATTCATTCTTGCTACATTTTTTAAAATCGAGTGCGGAAAAATGAATTCTTGCTTCTTTCTTTTCAACTTCGAGTGGAAAAAATGCATTCTTGCTCCTTTTTTTTCTAATTTAAATGTTGAAAATGCATTTTTGATATTTTTTTAAAATCGGATATGATAAAAATGCATTTTTGCTTCTTTTTATTAAAATTGCATTTTTGTGTTTTTTTTCTTCTCAATTTGTTACATTTGTTACATTTTTTAAAATTAAGTAAGAAAAATGCATTCCTGCTTCTTTTATAAATTCAAGTGTGGTAAAATGCTTTCTTGCTTTATTTTTCAATTTCAAGTATGGAAAAATCCATTCCTACTTTTTATTATTCAAATTCGAGTGTGGAAAAATGCACTTTTGGTTAGTTTTCGTTAAAAATCAAGTACGGAAAAATGCATTCTTGCTTTTTTTTTATTCGAGTGGGAAAATGCTTTCTTGCTTTATTTTCGATAAAAAAATTAATTGTGGAAAAATGCATTTTTGCTTCTTTTTTTATACTCGGGCGTTGGAAAATGCATTCTTAGTAATTTTTTTTAATCGAGCGTAGAAAAATGCATTCTTGCTTAATTTTTTTCAAATTCGTGTGCTATAAAATGCATTGTTGCATTTTTTCCAAATTCGAGTGCAATAAAATGCATTTTTTCTTCTTTTTTTTACACTCGAGCGTTGAAAAATGCATTCTTAGTTATTTTTTTTTAATCGAGCGTAGAAAAATGCATTCTTGCTTAATTTTTTTCAAATTCGTGTGCTATAAAATGCATTGTTGCATTTTTTCCAAATTCGAGTGCAATAAAATGCATTTTTTCTTCTTTTTTTTACACTCGGGCGTTGAAAAATGCATTCTTAGTAATTTTTTTTAATCGAGCGTAGAAAAATGCATTCTTGCTTTTTTTTATTCGAGTGTGAAAAATGCTTTCTTGCTTTATTTTCGATAAAAAAATTAATTATGGAAAAATGCACTTTTGCTAATTTTTTTGCACAAAATCGAGTGCAGAAAAATGCATTTTTGCTTATTTATTTTCAAAATTAATTATGGAAAAATGCACTTTTGGTTATTTTTTGCTCAATATGCATTCTTGTTTCTTTCTTTTATAATGAAATGTGAAAAAATGCATTCTTGTTTTTTTTTATTCGAGTGCGAAAAAATGATTTTTTGTTTATTTTTGTTAAAAATTAATTGTGGAAAAATGCATTTTTGCTTCTTTTTTTTTTTTAAATCGGATATAGAAAAAAACGCATATAGAAATTTAATATTGGGATTACCCGTTTAGGAATAATGTTTTTAAAAAGGGCCCCCCCAAGGCGACCTCCCAGAGCTAAATCGAATCTGTTTTGAAAAAGTCGAAAAATCACTTCACAGGTTGTTCTGCCTTTATGCCCTTTATGCCCTTTTGTGTCCTTTTGTGTCTTATTCTATGTTAGAATCTTCTACTTGCCCCGGAGGTGTATTTCATCCTGTATATATATATATTGCACCGATGACAGTTAAGATTTATGCCCTTTTTTTCGGTGTCTATATAATAGTTAGATCGATGTTAGGTTTTATTTTTTTTTCAAGGGAATTATTTTATTCGTTCATTCTGAAATGTACAAAAAATTTGTATAAAAGGGATAAAAATTATTTTTTTGTTTTTTTGTTAAATATTCTCATTTAAAAAAAAAACAAATACGGAAAATATGCAAAAAATAATAGTTACTTTTTTCTCAGTCGAATAAAAATTTATTTTCCATACGTGAATTAAAAAAAGAAAATGCATTTTTACCAGTCGATTAAAAAAAAAGAGCAAAAATGTATTTTTCCAAATTCGTTTTAAAAAAAAATAGCAACAATTCATTTTTCCACAGTCGATGTTGAAAAAAACAACGGAAATGCATTTTTTCACCTTTGAATTTGAAAAAAAAAACAAGAATGCATTTTTCGGTATTCGATTTTAAAAAAGTAGCAAAATTGCATTTCTGCTTCTTTATTGTTAATTAAGTGTGGTAAAATGCATTCTTCCTTCTTTTTTCCAAATTCAAGGTTTCGAGTGCAGAAAACTGCATTCTTGCCAACTTCTTTAATATCGAATGTGGAAAATTGCATTCTTGCTATTTTTTTAATATCGAGTGTGGAAAAATGCATTTTTGTTTCATTTTTTGAAATTCGAGCGTGAAAAAATGAATTTTTGATCATTTTTTTCGAGTTCTGGCGTGAAAAAATGCACTTTTGCTTCTTTTTTTCAAATCCGAGCGTGGAAAATGCATTTTTGTTTCATTTTTTCGAATTCGAGTGTGGAAAAATGCATTTTTGCTTAATTTTTTCAAATTCGATCGTGGAAAAATGCATTCTTGTTTCTTTCATTTCAAATTCGATTGTGGAAAATGCACTTTTGTTTAATTTTTTGAAATTCGAGCGTGAAAAACTGAATTTTTGATAATTTTTTTCAAGTTCGAACGTGAAAAAATGCATTTTTCCTTCATTTTTTCGAATTCGAGTGTGGAAAAATGCATTTTTGCTTAATTTTTTCAAATTCGATCGTGGAAAAATGCATTCTTGTTTCTTTTTTTCAAATTCGATTGTGGGAAAATGCATTTCTGTTCCTTTTTTTATTCGTGTGCGGAAAACTGCATTCTGCTACTTTTTTTAATATCGCGTGTGGAAAATGCATTTTTGTTTCAATTTTTAAAATTCGATCGTGAAAAAATGCATTCTTGCTGGTTTTTTTTCAAATCCGAGCCTGAAAAAATACATTTTTCCTATATTTTTTCAAATTCGAGTAGGGAAAAATGCATTTTTGCTTTTGGTAAAATCCGAGTAGCGAAAAATGCATTTTTGCTTTTTTTTTTTTAATTCGGACGTGGAAAACTGCATTTTTGCCTCATTTTTTTCAAATTCGGACGTGGAAAAATGCATTTTATTTCATTTTTTCGATTCGAGTTTGGAAAAATGCATTTCTGCTCCTTTTTTTATTCAAGTGCGGAAAACTGCATTCTTGGTACTTTTTATCGTGTGTGGGAAAATGCATTTTTGCTTATTTTTTAAAATCGATTGTGGAAAAATGTATTCTTGTTTCTTTTTTTAAAAGCGAGTCCGAAAAAATGCATTCTTGCTTTTTTTTTAAATTCAAGTGTGAAAAAATGCATTTCTGCTTCTTTTTTGTTCGAGTGCACAAAACTTCATTCTCACTTATTTTTTTAAAATCCAGTTAGAAAAAACTCATTTCTACTTTTTTTTTTAAATCGACTGTAGAAAAATGCATTCTTGCATCATTTTATTTAAATCGGATGTGGAAAAATGCATTTTTGCTTGTTTTTTTTTTAAGCAACTGGAAAAATGCATTCTTGCTTGTTTTTTTTTAACTCTACACTAAAATTTGAAAAGAAAAGCAAAAATCTATTTTCTCACACTCGATTTAAAAATAATGTAGCAAAAATGCATTTTTATGCACTCGAATAACAAAAAAAAAACAAGAATTAAAAAAAAAATGTGAAGAAAATCAAAAACAAATTTAAAAAAAAATGGAAAATATTAAAAAAAATAGTGAAAAATTTGAAAAATTGAAAAGTATGAAAAGAAAATTGAAAATGTATTTTCCTATTGGGTTGATTTAAAATGAAGAAAATTTTAATCTGTAAAATTTTTTTAATAAATGGCCTCCTTCATACCTACATTTAAATTTTATTAATATTTTTTTACATTTATTTAATAAAGAATATATAAGGTAAATTAAATAAATAAAAGATAATATATCATTTTTAAATATTTTTATTATGATTATTATTATTATTATTATTATTATAATAGTACATGATGAGCGTAATTATTTAAATTAAAGAAAAATATTTATATACATATAAAATAAATTAAAGCTTACATTTATAATTATTAGAAAAAAATCACTTATATATAATAATTACAATTATTCAATAGTATATAGTACATATGTAATAATATCAGACTTACGTTAAAGTAAAAATGCTTTTTTTATGCTTGAATTTATAAAAAAAAAACAGTTATAAGTAAGCATTTTTTTATATGTCATATAAAAGCTTTTGAGTCTTTGAAATTTTCGGGTTTTTTTTCCGGATTGGAGTTTTTAGGGAAAATTGAAAAAAAAATTGAAATGTTTCGAAAAAAAAACCGGAAAGAAAAATGGGATAAAATCGGAAATAAATCGAACAAAATTGGGAAAAAATTAGAAAATTGAAGAAAAAAACTAGAAAGAAACAAAAAAAAGGGAAAGCAATTGGGAAATTAGAAAAGAAATTGGAAAAATTGACCAGAAAATTGTAAAATTTGGAAATATTCAAAAAAACTCGTAAAACCGAAAAAAATTGGAATATCGAAAAAAATTGAAGAAGAAAATGGTGAAAATCGAAGAAAATTGGAAAAATATAAAAAAATCGGAGAATTTTTAAAAAATTGTAAAAATTAGGAGAAAATTGGAAAAAAATCGGAAGATTCGGGAAAAATACGAAAGAAACGGAAAAATTGGAAAATGTCGAAAAAAATTGGAAAAAATCGGAATAAATTGGATAAAAGCCAAAAAAAACTGAAAAAAACGGAATTCTTTGCAAAAGGTCGGTAAAAACCGTAAAAAAATCGGAAAAAAATCGGAAAAAAATCGGAAAAAAATCGGAAAAAAATCGGAAAAAAATCGGAAAAAAATCGGAAAAAAATCGAAAAAATCCGAATAATTCGAAAAAAAAAACAGAAAAAATCGGAAAAATCAAAGAAAGCTAGAAAATCGACAAAACAAATGAAAAACTAAAAAAAAATTTGGGAAAAATCGGAAACAATAAAAAAAATGAAAAAAAAAATGGAAAAAAATCTAAAAAATCCGAATAAATCGAAAAAAAAAAAACAGAAAAAATCGGAAAAATCAAAGAAAGCTAGAAAATCGACAAAACAAATAAAAAGTAAAAAAAAAATTGGGAAAAATCGGAAACAATAAAAAAAAATGGAAATAAATTGAAAGAGATCCAAAAAAGTTTATAAGAAATCGAAAAAAAAAATAAAGAAAATTCGGAATAAAATGGAAAAATCGGAAAAGATCGGAAAAAATTTGAGAAAAACGGAAGTAATCGCAAAATCTCGGAAAAAGATCCAAAACAATTGATAAAAAATTGAAAAAAATGGGAAAAAATAAAAATAATAAGGAAAAGGAAAAAAATGAAAAAAACCCGGAAAAAAATTGGAAAATATCTGGAAAAATTGGATAAATTCGAAAAAATTGAAAACAATTGAAGCAAATTTTAAAAAATTGAAAAAAAATGTAAAATGTAAAAAATTGGAAAAAATTGGAAAAAATAAGAAAAGAGGAAACAACTAAAACAAATTGGAAAAAAACAAAAAATCAGAAAAAAGCAAAACAAATTGTAAACAATTAAAACAAATTGGAAAAATTGAAAAATCTCGTGAAAAATGGCAAAAATGGAAAAATCGGAAAAAATTGAAATAAAAAACACCGAAAAAATCGGAAGAAATTAGAAAAATCGAAAATATCTGAAAAATTTGATAATTTGAAGAATTAAACATAATTAAAAAAAAAACTGAAAATATTGGAAAAAAGGAAGAAAAAAAGGAAAAAATATTAAAATCTGAAAAAGCTGGAAAAAATCGTAAGAATCGGTACATAAATCAAAAAAATTGTAAAACCGAAAAAATTGAAAAAACAAACCGAAAAAACGAATGATAAAAAAAACAACGAAAAACTGAAAAAATCGGAAAAAATTAACTTTTAATAAGTTTGAAAAAATTCAGAAAAATCGCAAATCTGAAAAAACGGAAAAAAACTGGAAAATCGGAAAAAAGGAAATAATGGGGAAAAACCACGAAAAATCGGAGAAATCGAAAAAGAGAATTGTAGAGCATCAAATTCCGTACAACTTTTATATTAAAGTGTTTTCAGAATTCTTAATAGTTTGACCGCGAGAGGGCGTAAAAATTTAGTTATTTCGCGCCCTCTAGCGGCGAAACTATAAGGAATTTTGAAAAAAGTTTAATATAAAAGTTATAGAAAATTTGATGTTCTATAACTTTATATAAAAATATTTTACACTAAAAGCCATATTTTGTCCTCAAAATGAAAAAAATTGTAAAAAATCATTCATGTGTATTTGTTTCGCACTCTATCGGAGAAACCATGCGTAATTAAAAAAAAAGTTTATTATAAAAGTTGTACAAATTTTAATTATCTAAAACTCTTATTTAATACTTTTTTCTCAAAAATTCATCGTTTTCGCGGAAAATTGGAAAAACCTTAAAAAACCCAAAAATTTTATATACAGAGTGGCACAAATTAGCACATCGAAAAGCGTTATAAATACAAAGTTGGTTAAATTGAAAAAAGAAGATGCGCATGCGCATGCGCATTCTCAAGACGAATTGATTGTTTTTTTTTACAAAATTAAATTAGATTTTGACAATTAAATTTGAGCCGCCCTGTATATTGATATACTAAGACGTAAAAGCTTAAATATATTATTAAAAAAAATAATTTGCATTTTAATAGCTATAGGAACAGAAAGAAATATTATACAGGGTGAATTATTTTATTACTAAAAAAAAAATTACATTTTTAAAAATTTTGAATATTAATTTTTTATTACAAAAATAAAAATGATTCACCCTATATATTTAACCAGTCGAAATACAATTCAAAAAATCACAGCATACTTTTACTATTCGGTTATTCACATTAATACAATAAGCGCCAATTAAGGAAATATAAAGCCGCGCATTATTGGGCGGAATACTAGATAAAAAAATTTTAGCCCTTATTTATGAATTAACAAAACAGATTTGTACAAATATAGGACAAACTTAATGTACTCTACTGGTACACATTTCCATACTACCGAAATACGGATAACCGGATTTTGCTTCGCTGGGTGAATGAGTTCCGGTATAATGCGATCCGCTTGCCAATAAACTGAAACAAAAAAAGAAATAACGTTAAAATACAGCTAACTTGATTTTTTCAATTTTTTAATTTTTGACAGGTGACAGTTGGAGAAAAAAAAATATTTTTCTTGTATATAATTTTTCAAGGGCTTTCAAATGATATATTATAAGTCGAATTATCTGGTTCCGTTTCCGAGATATAACAAAAAAACTATTTCTAAGCAAATAAGCTAGTCCGCGCGATAAATCAAAAAATTAAGCTAAATAAACGAGTCGAATTTTTTTATAATTAAATTTTATTAACTCAATTCAGAACTGATTTGATTTTTGGATATAAATATATATATTTTTTAGATACAGTATGTCCCAAAAATAATAATAAGTTATATACAGTATGTCTTAAAAATGAAATTCTTGTAATATGTATATAGTATATCCAAAATTGAGTTTTATCGAAAAAAAAAATGTCAATTGTATACAGTATGTCACAAAAATAGATATTTCTATAAGTTGTATACAGTGTGTCCCAAAAATAAAAATTCTTTTCGTTTCAAGAGGTTTTCAAATTTTTAGGACAAATAATACATTTCAGTGCAAAATGTTTCAAAGAAAAGTTGTAGAGCATCAAATTCTCTACAATTTTTGTATTAAACATTTTTTTAAATTCGTAATAGTTTTGCCGCTAGATGGCGCAAAACAATGTGCATGTAGGATAGGTTAGAATTTTTTACATTTTGAATACAAACAATGCATTTTAGTGCAAAATGTTATAAAGCAAAGTTATAGAGCATCAAATTTTCTACATGTTTTGTATTAAAATTTTTTTAGAATTATTAATAGTTTTGCCGCTAGATGGCGTAAAATAACGTGCATGTAGATTTTCCTGAATTTTTCAGGTTTTGAGGACAAACAATGCACTTTGGTGAAAAATGTTATAGAGCAAAGATATAGAGCATCAAATTTTCTACATGTTTTGTATTAAAATTTTTTTAGAATTATTAATAGTTTTGTCGCTAGATGGCGTAAAATAACGTGCTTGTAGGTTTTCCTGAATTTTTTCAGATTTTTCAGACAAACAATGCATTTTAGTAAAAAATGATTTAGAACAAAATTATAGAGCATCAAATTTCCTACAATTTTTATATTAAAAGTTTTGCAGAATTCTTAATAGTTTCGCCACTAGAGGGCGCAAAGTAATATACATGTGGGTTTTTTAGAATTATCTACATTGTCAATGCAAACAATGCATTTTAGTGCAAAATGTTTTAGATCAAAGTTATAGAGCATCAAATTTCCTACATGTTTTGTATTAAAATTGTTCCAGAATTATTAACAGTTCCGTCGCTAGAGGGCGCAAAACAATGCGCTTATAGATTTTTCAGACCTTTTTTAGATTTGAGTGCAAAATATGCATTTTAGTGCAAAATATTTTAGATCAAAATTGTAGAGCATAAAATTCCTTAAAACTCTTGTCTTAAATTTGTTCTAGAATTCTTAGTAATTTCGCCGCTAGATGGCGCAATACAAAGTGTTTGTAAGCTTTCCAGACTTTTTTTACATTTGAGTGCAAAATATGCATTTTAGTGCAAAATATTTTAGAGCAAAATTGTAGAGCATAAAATTCCTTAAAACTCTTGTCTTAAATTTGTTCTACAATTCTTAGTAATTTCGCCGCTAGATGGAGCAAAACAATGTGTTTGTAAGCTTTCCAGACTTTTTTTACATTTGAGTGCAAAATATGCATTTTAGTGCAAAATATTTTAGAGCAAAATTGTAGAGCATAAAATTCCTTAAAACTCTTGTCTTAAATTTGTTCTACAATTCTTAGTAATTTCGCCGCTAGATGGAGCAAAACAATGTGTTTGTAAGCTTTCCAGACTTTTTTTACATTTGAGTGCAAAATATGCATTTTAGTGCAAAATATTTTAGAGCAAAATTGTAGAGCATAAAATTCCTTAAAACTCTTGTCTTAAATTTGTTCTACAATTCTTAGTAATTTCGCCGCTAGATGGAGCAAAACAATGTGTTTGTAAGCTTTCCAGACTTTTTTTACATTTGAGTGCAAAATATGCATTTTAGTGCAAAATATTTTAAAGCAATGTTGTAGAGCATAAAATTCCCTACAACTTTTATATTCAAAATTTTTTTGAATTTCTTGTAATTTCGCCGCTAGAGGGCCTAAATATATATTTTATATCGCGCCATCTAGCGGTTAAACTACGAGGAATTATGGAAAAAGTTTAATACAAAATTTGTAGAGAATTTAATTATCTAAAATCTCACTTTTATATATTTTTCTCTGAAATGCTTAATTTTCCAGGAAAATAGGAAAACCGATAAAAAAAATTTATATACAGTATAACACGAAATTTAGTTAATTAAATCTTTATAGTTACAAATTTTATTAAATAATAAAATAAAATGTAAATTTTCGAAATTAAAATATCAGGTCCGGTTTCAAAAATATTTCGGAAAAAATCGATTTTCGTTGTTTTATTAATTTTTTTATAACAACGTTTCGTCTATGAAACGCCATCTTCAATTATTATTATTTTGTAAATACGGTCCTGTACATAAATGTTATTTTAACCTAAAAGTAACAACCGAGTTTCTTCTTCTTTTTCTTCTTTTATTCTTCTTTTTCTATTGATTAAGAATTTCTGAGAATATCTATTAAATGCTCATTTATGAAAGAACACGGAAAGATAAAAACATCATTTTTTTACAGTGTCGAGATTTATTTTTATACTTTTCTTTTGTTTCCATTCTCGACTATATTGTTCATATTTCAAATATTTTATAACTTCCTGTCAAAAATATTGCTAAAACGTGGTTGCGTTTTAATCTTCGTTTATTTAATATTTTACTAATCGTATAAAATTTGCATTAGAGAAAAAGTGAGTGATTAATATATTTTTTTATTTAAACTTTCATTTATAGTGTAATAATGTGAATTTAAATAAAATTTGACACGCCTACTTTTGGCAATTTATGCATTATTTCGAAAACAATCAATCCGATCGAAATATTTGATAGTTCATATGAAAGGTTGAGAAAAATGAAGGAAATTTTAATCTATAAAAAAATTTTGTTAAACGGCCTCCTTCATACCGGAAATTGCGTTAGAAAATAAAAAAAACTTAAAAATTCTCAATGGCGCTTCAATTATGAGAAAAATATAAGCAAAAATTCATTTTTTCACAGACGAATTGGAAAAATTAAGCAAAAATACATTTTTTCGCACACGAATTAAAAAAATAAAGCTAAAATGCATTTTTTCATCCACGAATTTAAAAAATTAAGCAAAAATACATTTTTTCACACACGAATTCGAAAAATAAAGCAAGTGGGAATTTTTTCTTATAAAAATTTAAAAAAAAAAGCAACAATGCATTTTTTCACACACGAATTAAAAAAATAAAGCAAAAATACATTTTTTCACACACGAATTCGAAAAATAAAGCAAGTGGGAATTTTTCCTAATAAAAATTTAAAAAAAAAGCAACAATGCATTTTTTCACACACGAATTAAAAAAATAAAGCAAAAATACATTTTTTCACACACGAATTCGAAAAATAAAGCAAGTGGGAATTTTTCCTTATAAAAATTTTAAAAAAAAAGCAACAATGCATTTTTTCATACACGAATTCGAAAAAAAAGCAAGTGGGAATTTTTCCTAATAAAAATTTAAAAAAAAAGCAACAATGCATTTTTTCACACACGAATTAAAAAAATAAAGCAAAAATACATTTTTTCACACACGAATTCGAAAAATAAAGCAAGTGGGAATTTTTCCTTATAAAAATTTTAAAAAAAAAGCAACAATGCATTTTTTCATACACGAATTCGAAAAAAAAGCAAGTGGGAATTTTTCCTAATAAAAATTTAAAAAAAAAGCAACAATGCATTTTTTCACACACGAATTAAAAAAATAAAGCAAAAATACATTTTTTCACACACGAATTCGAAAAATAAAGCAAGTGGGAATTTTTCCTTATAAAAATTTTAAAAAAAAAGCAACAATGCATTTTTTCATACACGAATTCGAAAAAAAAGCAAGTGGGAATTTTTCCTAATAAAAATTTAAAAAAAAAGCAACAATGCATTTTTTCACACACGAATTAAAAAAATAAAGCAAAAATACATTTTTTCACACACGAATTCGAAAAATAAAGCAAGTGGGAATTTTTCCTTATAAAAATTTTAAAAAAAAAGCAACAATGCATTTTTTCATACACGAATTCGAAAAAAAAGCAAGTGGGAATTTTTCCTAATAAAAATTTAAAAAAAAAGCAACAATGCATTTTTTCACACACGAATTAAAAAAATAAAGCAAAAATACATTTTTTCACACACGAATTCGAAAAATAAAGCAAGTGGGAATTTTTCCTTATAAAAATTTTAAAAAAAAAGCAACAATGCATTTTTTCATACACGAATTCGAAAAAAAAGCAAGTGGGAATTTTTCCTAATAAAAATTTAAAAAAAAAGCAACAATGCATTTTTTCACACACGAATTAAAAAAATAAAGCAAAAATACATTTTTTCACACACGAATTCGAAAAATAAAGCAAGTGGGAATTTTTCCTTATAAAAATTTTAAAAAAAAAGCAACAATGCATTTTTTCATACACGAATTCGAAAAAAAAGCAAGTGGGAATTTTTCCTAATAAAAATTTAAAAAAAAAGCAACAATGCATTTTTTCACACACGAATTAAAAAAATAAAGCAAAAATACATTTTTTCACACACGAATTCGAAAAATAAAGCAAGTGGGAATTTTTCCTTATAAAAATTTTAAAAAAAAAGCAACAATGCATTTTTTCATACACGAATTCGAAAAAAAAGCAAGTGGGAATTTTTCCTAATAAAAATTTAAAAAAAAAGCAACAATGCATTTTTTCACACACGAATTAAAAAAATAAAGCAAAAATACATTTTTTCACACACGAATTCGAAAAATAAAGCAAGTGGGAATTTTTCCTTATAAAAATTTTAAAAAAAAAGCAACAATGCATTTTTTCATACACGAATTCGAAAAAAAAGCAAGTGGGAATTTTTCCTAATAAAAATTTAAAAAAAAAGCAACAATGCATTTTTTCACACACGAATTAAAAAAATAAAGCAAAAATACATTTTTTCACACACGAATTCGAAAAATAAAGCAAGTGGGAATTTTTCCTTATAAAAATTTTAAAAAAAAAGCAACAATGCATTTTTTCATACACGAATTCGAAAAACAAGCAAGTGGGAATTTTTCCTAATAAAAATTTAAAAAAAAAGCAACAATGTATTTTTTCACACACGAATTAAAAAAATAAAGCAAAAATACATTTTTTCACACACGAATTCGAAAAATAAAGCAAGTGGGAATTTTTCCTTATAAAAATTAAAAAAACAAAGCAACAATGCATTTTTTCATACACGAATATAAAAAACAAATTAAGAATGCATTTTTTCACGCACGAATTTGGAAAATAAAGCAAAAGTGCATTTTCTCTCACAGAAATTTAAAAAGTGCATTGTTTAAAAAAAGTCGATCAACACATGGTCATTTTTTTGACGCCATCTAACGGCAAAAAGTTTAATAAAAAAATGAATTTGATGCTCTAAAATATAATAATAATTATACATCATCCACCACTAAATCCCGATTTATGTCCAATTAAAAAAAAAAATTAAAACAGTAACTAACTAAACCGTTAGATGTCGGATTTGTATCAAACGATTCGTACCGACATAAATATATACAGGATGTATTAAAAATCGACACAATTGTCCAAAAATTAATTTACTAATGTAGTTTTATTAAAAATTTAGCTACGGTACTAACGTATATAAATAAGTAAATAAATACATCTAGAAATGGGTACCCTAAAGGTATCCATTAAATAATTAATAACCTAAAATTATTAAACAATCCCAGGGCTTCAAATGAAACTAAATAACACGTCTCGAAGGCCTTCATTAAGGTACTCGGATCCGACCAAATTAATTGCTTCCAGATATTATTCAGATTAAGTACCAATTATACAATCGCATAATTCGTTTCTATTCGGTACCATAACAATATTCCATTCGGATGGTTTTATATGGTCGACTAGATCGAAGGCTTGTCATTGGAATAAATTCTAGATGGGTACTACTATGGTACGCAATCATTGGATGGTTTATACAGAAATCGTGCTAAATTAAATTATATGGTACCGGGTTTTTTTTTTTTTTTTTTTTTTTTTTTTTTTTTATTTATGTTCGAAGAGAAAAGATATATTTTCGCTACTGGAATCGATTTTATATTTAAACGTTTTATAAATTATTGGTACTTATAAATTATTATTATTTTTTTTTATTACGAATCGTTTGACATATTACACGTCATAATACGATTTATAATAATATAGATATTTACTATTCAAATTTTTTTTAAATGGATATAAATCGGGATTAAGTGGTGGATGATCTATAATCATCATTATGTTATTATTTATATTTAAAATTTGTTTAATTGTTTGCAATTTTGTAGAGCATCAAATTTACTACAATTTTTGTATTAAACTTTTTTCACAATTCCTAACGGTTTCGCCGCTAGAGGGCGCGTAAAAAATTATAATTGACGGCCTCTAGCGACCAAACTGTCAGGAATTAAAAAAAAAGTTTTATAAAAAAATTGTATGGAATTTTATGCTTTACAACATTCCACTGAAATTGCTTATGCTCGAAAAGATAAAAAGCTTCATACAGCGATAAAAAATTTGAAACAGCGATAAAAACGATTAAAACAGCGATAAAAATCTTAAAACTGTAGAGGTTTTGGGTAGACAACCAACAATGTTTGTCTGTGGTTGTATACTTTAAGGTGCTAAGGCACCGGATTATTTTATTTGGGTTGGTGACACTGAGATGTTGGTAGAAATGAAAAAGAAGAAGAGGGTTGGGGGTTTTCTCAAGCGGGAATATTTGATTATTATGCTTTAAGCCGTTGAGAGATAGAGTCAGTTAGGGGATTATATTTATGATTGTTTGTGAGTTTATTTTTGTGAAATATAAAGAAATACGATCATCTTCGTTTTATTTGATACGACGCCCGGAGGCCCCAACAAAACAGCGTTGAAAAATCTTTAAACAATTGAATACAACTATAAAATTATCAAATAGAGATAAAAAAATCTTTAAACAGCGATCAAAAAGCTTTAAAACAGCGATAAAAATCTTAAAACACCGAGAAAAAGCTTAGAACAGCGATAAATAACTACAAATAGCGATAAAAAACTTAAAGTAGCGTTAAAAAGCCCCAAAAAGAGCTAAACATATTAAAACAACAAGAAAAAGATTAAAACAGCGATAAAAAGGCTTAAAACAACGATAAATAACAACAAACAGCGATAAAAAGCTAAAGCAGCGATAAAAAGTTTTAAATAGCGATTAAACAGCTCCAAAAAACGCTAAAAATATTAAAACACCGAGAAAAAGCTTAAAACAACGAGCAAAACTTCAAACAATGCTAAAAAAAATCATAAAACAGCGATAAAACAATTTAAAATAGCGACAAAAAAGTATAAAATAGCGATAAAGAAGACTTGAAATGGCAATCAAACAGCGATCAAAAAAGAACTTCAAAATCCTACAATAATAGTTTCAACCAGCTATAATTTTTTTTTAATAGCGATAAAAAGGCTTAAGTCAGCGATAAAAATCTTCAAAAAGCGGTAAAAAATTTGAAACAGCGATAAAAAAAGCTTCAAACGGCGATAAAAGCTTCGAACTACGATCAAAAAATTTAAATTAAACTATAAAAAAAAAAATTGAAACAGCCATAAATATATCAAATAAGTTAAATAAGTGTTAAACAGCGATAAAAAAAACTAGCGATAAAAAATTTGAAACAGCGATAAAAAGTATTAAATATGAACAAAAAAGCTAAAATGAGCCATAGAAATCTTCAAACAGCGATAAAAAATAGAAAACAGCGATAAAAATGTACAGCAATAAAAAGGTTTGAATCAATTATTGAAAAAGCTAAAAACTGCGATAAAAATCTTAAAATAGCGAAAAAAAACTTAAAATCACAATAAAAAGCTTTGGCCAGCGATAAATATTATCAAATAGCGAAAATAAAAGCGTTAAAACGATAAAAAATCTTAAAACAGCGACTAAAGTCTTTAACCTGCGGAAAAAAGCATAAAACAGTGATAAAAAGTATCGAATAGTGATAAAAATCCTAAAAACAGCGATAATAAAACAATGAGAACAGCGAGAAAAAAATTTAAGATTGAGACAAAAGCTTCAAACAGCGAGAAAAAAACCAAAACAAAGATAACAGCTTCAACAGGAATAAAAAGGTTTAAAATAGAGATAAAAAGCTTCAAACAGCGAGAAATTAAATTTCAAGACAGACCAAAGCTGCAAACAGCGAGAAAAAATCGTAAATCAGGGAGAATAGCTTCAAACAGCGGTCACGAATATTAAAACAGCGATAAAAAGCTAAAACCAGCGCTAAAAAAGTAAAGCACAACGATAAAAAGCAGAAAACAGCGATAAAAATCTTCAATAAAAATCTTAAAACAACTCTAAACAGCAAGAAAAAAATTTAAGACTGAGACAAAAGCTTCGAACAGCGAGAAAAAAAATCTTAAAATAAAGATAAAGGCTTCAAACAGTGTTAAAAAACTTAAAACATCGAGAAAAAAAATTTAAGACTGAGACGAAAATTTCAAAAAGCGATAAAAAAAAACTCAAACAGTGAGAAAAATTTTTTAAACAGATGTAGAAGCTTCAAATATAACAAAAAAGCTTAAAACAGCGAGTAAAGAGATTCAAAGAGCAAAAAAAAATAACGTAAAACGGTGAGATTAGCTTCAAACAGCGACTAAAAATCCTAAAACTGAAATTAAAACTTCAACAGGCATGAAAAGACTTAAAATAGCGACAAAAATTTTAAAACGAGAAGAAAAATCTTAATACAACTTAAAAAAAGCTTCAGCCAGTGATAAAAATCTTCAAACATTGATAAAACAAGCATAGACCAGCGATTAAAAATCTTAAAACAGCGATAAAAATCTTGAAACCGATAAATAAAAGTTGAAAACAGCGATGAAACTTTTAAAATGAAGACAACAATAAAAATCTTTAAACAGCGATGAAAAACTTCAAACAGCGATAAACATCTTCCGTCGGCGATAAAAAAATCTTGAAACGATAAATAATCTTAAAACAGCGATAAAAGGATTCAACAAGCGGTAAAAAAATTTTTAAACAGCGACAAAAAGTATCAAATAGTAATAAAAATACTAAAAACAGCGAGAAAAACTTTTTAAAACTGAGACAAAAGCTTCAAACAGCGTAAAAAAATCTCAAAACGGAGATAAAAGCTTCAAAAAGTGATAAAAAAGCCTAAAACAGCGAAAAAATAATTCAAACAGCGAGAGAAACTCGTAAAACGGAGGAAATAGCTTCAAACAGCGAAAAAAAGTTTACAATAGCCATAAAAAAGCTAAAACAGCGATAAAAATCTTTAAAAAGCGATAAGTAAAATTGAACTAGCGATAAATAATTTAAAACAGCGATAGGAACATTTAAAAACGAATAAAAAAAGTTAAAAACAGCGATAAAAATCTTAAAATAGCGATAAACAAATTCAACTAGCAATAAAAGTTTAAAACAGCGATAAAAAGTTTCAAACAGCGATAAAAATTGTAAACAACAATTAAAAAAAGCAGAAAACAGGGATTATTATTTTAAAACAGCGATAAAAATCTAGAAATTGATAAGGAAAAGTTGAAACCAGCGATAAAAAGTATCAAATAGCGATGGAAAAATTCAAAACAGCGATAAAAAGTTTCAAATGGTCATAAAATAATTTAAAACAGCGATAAAAACTTTCAAAAACGAATAAAAAAAGTTAAAAAACAGCGATAAAAATCTTTAAAAAGCGATAAAAAAAAATTCCAACTAGCGAAAAAAAGTTTAAAACAGCGATAAAAAGTTTCAAATAGCCATAAAAAAGCTAAAAACAGCGATAAAAATCTTTAAAAAGCGATAAGAAAAATTGAACTAGCGATAAATAATTTAAAACAGCGATAGGAACATTTAAAAACGAATAAAAAAAGTTAAAAACAGCGATAAAAATCTTAAAATAGCGATAAACAAATTCAACTAGCAATAAAAGTTTAAAACAGCGATAAAAAGTTTCAAACAGCGATAAAAATTGTAAACAACAATTAAAAAAAGCAGAAAACAGGGATTATTATTTTAAAACAGCGATAAAAATCTAGAAATTGATAAGGAAAAGTTGAAACCAGCGATAAAAAGTATCAAATAGCGATGGAAAAATTCAAAACAGCGATAAAAAGTTTCAAATGGTCATAAAATAATTTAAAACAGCGATAAAAACTTTCAAAAACGAATAAAAAAAGTTAAAAAACAGCGATAAAAATCTTTAAAAAGCGATAAAAAAAAATTCCAACTAGCGAAAAAAAGTTTAAAACAGCGATAAAAAGTTTCAAATAGCCATAAAAAAGCTAAAAACAGCGATAAAAATCTTTAAAAAGCGATAAGAAAAATTGAACTAGCGATAAATAATTTAAAACAGCGATAAAAACTTTCAAAAACGAATAAAAAAAGTTAAAAAACAGCGATAAAAATCTTAAAACAGCGATAAAAATATTGAAACCGACAGAGAGAAGTTGAAAACAGCGAAGAAACTTTGAAAACAACAATAAATATCTTCTAACAGCGATAAAAGCTTCAGCCAGCGATAAAAATCTTCAAACAGCGATAAAAACTTTTAGAACAACACCAAAAAAACTGAAAACAGCGATACAAATCTTGAAATCGGTAAAGAAAAATTGAAAACAGCGATAAAACTTTTAAAAACAACGATAAAAATGCTCTAATAGCGATAAAAAGCTTCAGCCAGCGATAAAGATCTTCAAACAGCGATAAAAATCTTGTAATAACAATAAAAAAACTTAAAACAGCGATATAAAGTTTCAAATAAAAATTTTTAAACAGCGATGAGGAAGATTGAACTAGCGATAAAAAGTTTAAAACAGCGATAAAAAATCTTAAAACAGCGATAAAAATCTTGAAACCGATAAAGAAAAGTTGAAAACAACAATGAAACTTTTATAATTAAAACAGCGATAAAAAAATCTAGAAACAAGCTGAAACAGCGATAAAAAACGCTTAAACCAGCGATAAAAAACGCTTAAACCAGCGATAAAAAAATCTTCAACAGGAATAAATAAATAATATATATTCTTACCTGTAATTTTCATGCCACGTCGGTGAAACGTTCTCAGCGACTTTATTAGTCTGAGAATGCGCGTGCGCATGCGCATGCGCGTGTCGCGCCCATTGCGGCGAAATACTATGCTGATTCGGCGACACTTGCGACATATTATAACCGAACTGATTAGCACAATTCAACACTCCATTTTGCTCTAAACCACCACCATTACTATAAGAATTATACAAGGCGTTCTGCGTAGTCGGAGCCGTAGTGGTACTACTAGAACCGCTTAAGGTTCCCGTAGGTAAAGAACTAGATAAAGGCGTAGTACCGATAGCGGCCGAAGCGTAAGATTGCGGCGCCCAAGAGCCTTGATTAAAAGAATTATCCGGATAATGTTGTTGAACGCCCGGAAACGCCGATTGGAGTGATATGGCGTTGAACGCGTTAAGTTGTTGCGAATTTAATTGTTTTCTTAATCTAGCACGTCTATTGGAAAACCATACTTGTACTCTGGCTTCGGTTAGTTTCGTTTTTTGTGCTAGTTCTTCTCTAGTATAAACGTCCGGATATTGCGTTCTGGCAAATGCACGTTCCAACGCCTCTAATTGTTCGCCGGTGAACGTCGTTCTTGATCGACGTTGTTTTCGTTTTAGGGGAATCCCAGGTTCTGATTCTGTATCGCTTTCGTCACAAGACGAATTCGGACCTGAAATATAATTAATAGTTTTTAAAAGAAAAAAATTAGGTTAGGTTAAAAATTTTTAGTTAGGTTATGTTATATATCAAATTTGATTATACGGTTAGTTAAAGTATTAAAAAAAAAATATAAGTTTAAGTCATCATTTCGTCATAGATTCAATAATAAAAGCGCCACGCTTACTTTTGGTGAATTTACCCCCACTCCGATATCACTAAAATTGATATGATCGATGTGATTTATAGCTTATTTGATTGGTTAGGATAAATGAAGAAAATTTTATTCTGTGAAAAATTTCGAAAAATGGTCTCCTTCGTATCGGAAATTTAGTTTGAGTTTTTTTTATCGCTGTTTCTAGATTTTTTATCGCTGTTTGAAGATTTTTTTCGACTTTTCTTTATTGGTTTCAAGATTTTTTAATACTGTTTTCAGTTTTTTTATTGTTTTACAAAAATTTTTTTCGCTGTTTGAGATTTTTTATCGCTGGCTGAAGCTTTTTGATCGCTTAATAAATCATTTTATCGCTGTTTAAGATTTTTATCCTTATTTTAAAATGTTTATAGCTGTTTTAGGCTGTTATGTTACCGCTGCTTAATACTTTTCGTCGCTCGCTGAAGCTTTTTATCGCTGGTTGAAGTTTTTTTATCGCTGTTTTAAGATTTGTATCCCTATTTTTAACCTTTTTATCGCCATTTCTTACTTTTTATCGCTGTTTTATGTTTTTTTAATCGATGTTTGATAATTTTTATCTCTGACTGAAGTTTTTATCGCTGATTAAAGCGTTTATCGCTATTTTAAGCTTTTTTTTTATCGCTGTCTGATAACTTTTATCGCTATTTGATAATTCTTATCGCTGGCTGAACTTATTTTTATCATTGGTTAAAATTTTTATTGCTGTATTAAGATTTGTGTCACTATTTTTAACTTTTTTATCGCTATTTGGTACTTTTTATCGCTGTTTTCAGTTTTTTATTGTCATTACAAGATTTAGTATCACTCTTTTAAGATCTTTATCGCATGCTGAAGCTTTTTATCGCCGTTAGAATATTTTCATCGATCTTTTTCAAATTTCATCGCTGTTTTCTTTATCAGTTTCAAGATTTTTATCGCTGGCTGCAGCTTTTTATCGCTGTTTTAAGATTTTTATCGTTGTTTTCAAAGTTTCATCGCTGTTTTCAAGTTGTCTTTGTTTCGAGATTTTTATCGCTGTTTTCAGTTTTTTTTATTGTTTTACAAGATTTTTTATCGCTGTTCGAAGATCTTTATTGCTGTTTTAAGATTTTTATCCTTATTTTAAAATTTTTATCGCTGTTTTAAGCTTTTCTTTTATCGCTGTTTGATAATTCTTATCGCTGGTTGAAGTTTTTTATCGCTATTTTAAATTATTTTTTCGCTTTCTGAAGCTCTTTTTTCAGTCTTAAATTTGTTTCACACTTTTTGAAGCTTTTTTCTCGGTCCTAAATTTTTTCTCTCGGTCTTTGAAGCTTTTTTTATCGCTGTTGAAGATATTTTCTTTATTTTAAGATTTTTCTCGCTGTTTGAAGCTTTTGTCTCAGTCTTATATTTTTTCCCGCTTTTTGAATTTTTTTCTCAGTCCTTAATTTTTCTCTCGCTTTTTGAAGCTTCTTTTATCGTTGTTTGAAGCTTTTTGTCGCTGTTGAAGATATATTCTCCATTTTTAAATTTTTTTCTCGCTGTTTGAAGCTGTTTTTTTAGTCTTAAATTTTTTTCTCACTTTTAGAAGCTTTTTTCTGTCCTAAATTTTTTTATCGCTGTTTGAAGCTTTTTTCGCTGTTGCAGATATTCTCTTCATTTTAAGATTTTTTCTCGTTTGAAGCTTTTGTCTCAGTCTTAAATTTTTTTCTCACTTTTAGAAGCTTTTTTCTCAGTCCTAAATATTTTTTCTCGCTTTTTGATGTTTTTTTTTATTGCTGTTTGAAACTTTTTATCGCTGTTGAAGATATTTTCTTCATTTTTAAATTTTTTTCTCGCTTTTTGAAGCTTTTTTATCGCTGTTTGAAGGTTTTTATCGCTGTTGAAGATATTTTCTTCATTTTAAGATTTTTTCTCGCTGTTTGAAGCTCTTTTCTTAGTCTTAAATTTTTTTCTCGCTTTTTGAAGCTATTCTCTCGCTTTTAATATTTTTTTCTCACTGTTTGAAGCTTTTTTATCGTTTTTGAAACTTTTGTCTGTCTTAAAATTTTTTCTCGCTGTTTGAAGATTTTGTTTCAATCTTAAAAAAATTTTTCGCTGTTTCAAATTTTTTTCTCGTTGTTTGAAGCTTTTTGTCCCTATTTTAAACATTGTGAATGTAGTCTTCAAAATTGCGGACATCATTGTGGCGACCTGATTACTAAGTGGTCACAATTCCGGCTGTCATTGTAGCGACCTAAATGTCAGCTATTCAAAATTTCTGATGGTATTGTGGCGACCTGAATGTCAAGTGTTCAAAATTACGGACGTTATTGTGGCAACCTGAGTAATAAGTCGTCACAATGCCTGGTGTTATTGTGGAGACTTGAATTTAAATTCTTAAAAATTGCTGAAATCATTGTGGCGACCTAAATACTAAGTCGTCACAAATGCGGATTGTGGCGACTTGTATGCCAAATCTGTCTGTCATTAAATAAAATATTAAAAAATATAGTTCGTCAAGAGATAAATGGCCAAATATTTATAAAAAAATTTATTACGTAAATATTTTGATAGAAGCAGATTTTGTTTATATTGATGAGAAAGTGTTTACGATTCCGACGCTCGTAAAACATCTTGATTGAATAAATGTTACGGTTAAGTGAAAAAAAAAACGTATTTATTCTAGAACTAATTCTTTTGTAATAGTAATTTTGGTTTTATATAGAAAAAAAAATATCGATACGGTTTAAAATATTTGGAATAATTATAAGTAAAACCATGACGAATCGTAGCGGTTTTATTAAGTCTGTATAAAAGTGACAGAAAATTTTATTAATATAAGAGAGACCACACAAGATGAAGAATGATAATCGAGAATTGACATTTGATTAGATTTTTTTTAATCTCTGTGTGGGAATTAAATTGTTATATTGTTTTTTAATGATTTTTAATGATTATTTTGATATTTTCAGTATGAAGGAGGCCATTTATCAAAATTTTTCTTGTACTAAATTTTTTTTCATTTATCGTAAGCTTTTAAATGAGCTTTTAAATATTTCGATCTGATTAGTAGTTTTCGAGATATAGCATAAATTGTTTTATAGTTAAATAATAAGTTTTGAAATTTTCTAACGCAATTTCCGGTATGAAGGAGGCCATTTATCAAATTTTTTTACAGATTAAAATTTCCTTCATTTATCTTAAGCTTTCAATTGAGCTATAAAACATTTCAATCGGTTTAATAGTTTTCGAGATATAGCATAAATTGTTTTATAGTTAAATAATAAGTTTTGAAATTTTCTAACGCAATTTCCGGTATGAAGGAGGCCATTTATCAAATTTTTTTACAGATTAAAATTTCCTTCATTTATCTTAAGCTTTCAATTGAGCTATAAAACATTTCAATCGGTTTAATAGTTTTCGAGATATAGCATAAATTGTTTTATAGTTAAATAATAAGTTTTGAAATTTTCTAACGCAATTTCCGGTATGAAGGAGGCCATTTATCAAATTTTTTTACAGATTAAAATTTCCTTCATTTATCTTAAGCTTTCAATTGAGCTATAAAACATTTCAATCGGTTTAATAGTTTTCGAGATATAGCATAAATTGTTTTATAGTTAAATAATAAGTTTTGAAATTTTCTAACGCAATTTCCGGTATGAAGGAGGCCATTTATCAAATTTTTTTACAGATTAAAATTTCCTTCATTTATCTTAAGCTTTCAATTGAGCTATAAAACATTTCAATCGGTTTAATAGTTTTCGAGATATAGCATAAATTGTTTTATAGTTAAATAATAAGTTTTGAAATTTTCTAACGCAATTTCCGGTATGAAGGAGGCCATTTATCAAATTTTTTTACAGAT
The DNA here is from genome assembly GCA_963243735.1 of Neocrepidodera transversa. Classification (NCBI taxonomy): domain Eukaryota; kingdom Metazoa; phylum Arthropoda; class Insecta; order Coleoptera; family Chrysomelidae; genus Neocrepidodera; species Neocrepidodera transversa. Next base: position 114,292 of record CAUJLB010000035.1, read on the forward strand.
TAAAATTTCCTTCATTTATCTTAAGCTTTCAATTGAGCTATAAAACATTTCAATCGGTTTAATAGTTTTCGAGATATAGCATAAATTGTTTTATAGTTAAATAATAAGTTTTGAAATTTTCTAACGCAATTTCCGGTATGAAGGAGGCCATTTATCAAATTTTTTTACAGATTAAAATTTCCTTCATTTATCTTAAGCTTTCAATTGAGCTATAAAACATTTCAATCGGTTTAATAGTTTTCGAGATATAGCATAAATTGTTTTATAGTTAAATAATAAGTTTTGAAATTTTCTAACGCAATTTCCGGTATGAAGGAGGCCATTTATCAAATTTTTTTACAGATTAAAATTTCCTTCATTTATCTTAAGCTTTCAATTGAGCTATAAAACATTTCAATCGGTTTAATAGTTTTCGAGATATAGCATAAATTGTTTTATAGTTAAATAATAAGTTTTGAAATTTTCTAACGCAATTTCCGGTATGAAGGAGGCCATTTATCAAATTTTTTTACAGATTAAAATTTCCTTCATTTATCTTAAGCTTTCAATTGAGCTATAAAACATTTCAATCGGTTTAATAGTTTTCGAGATATAGCATAAATTGTTTTATAGTTAAATAATAAGTTTTGAAATTTTCTAACGCAATTTCCGGTATGAAGGAGGCCATTTATCAAATTTTTTTACAGATTAAAATTTCCTTCATTTATCTTAAGCTTTCAATTGAGCTATAAAACATTTCAATCGGTTTAATAGTTTTCGAGATATAGCATAAATTGTTTTATAGTTAAATAATAAGTTTTGAAATTTTCTAACGCAATTTCCGGTATGAAGGAGGCCATTTATCAAATTTTTTTACACATTTAAATTTCCTTCATTTATCTTAAGCTTTCAATTGAGCTATAAAACATTTCAATCGGTTTAATAGTTTTCGAGATATAGCATAAATTGTTTTATAGTTAAATAATAAGTTTTGAAATTTTCTAACGCAATTTCCGGTATGAAGGAGGCCATTTATCAAATTTTTTTACACATTTAAATTTCCTTCATTTATCTTAAGCTTTCAATTGAGCTATAAAACATTTCAATCGGTTTAATAGTTTTCGAGATATAGCATAAATTGTTTTATAGTTAAATAATAAGTTTTGAAATTTTCTAACGCAATTTCCGGTATGAAGGAGGCCATTTATCAAATTTTTTTACACATTTAAATTTCCTTCATTTATCTTAAGCTTTCAATTGAGCTATAAAACATTTCAATCGGTTTAATAGTTTTCGAGATATAGCATAAATTGTTTTATAGTTAAATAATAAGTTTTGAAATTTTCTAACGCAATTTCCGGTATGAAGGAGGCCATTTATCAAATTTTTTTACACATTTAAATTTCCTTCATTTATCTTAAGCTTTCAATTGAGCTATAAAACATTTCAATCGGTTTAATAGTTTTCGAGATATATCGTAAATTGTTTTATAGTTAAATAATAAATTTTTTGAAATTTTCTAACGCAATTTCCGGTATGAAGGAGGCCATTTATCAAATTTTTTTACAGATTAAAATTTCCCTCATTTATCCTAAGCTTTCAATGGAGATATAAAACACTTTAATCGGTTTAATAGTTTTCGAGATATAGCATAAATTCACAAAAGTGGGCGTGGCTTTTTTAAGTATTATAGCTAACCATATAGTCAAATTTTTAATATCAATAAAAAATCTTGTTTTATACTAAATTTATAATAAATTTATAAAAATGGGCGTGGTAGATTCTTATAACTTACCTAAAATTCCATCGATAGAATGATTTTTCCTTTCGGATTCATCTTTTCTGCCGCCCCTTATTAATCTACTAATAGAACTTACAGATGGTGCGGATGTTTTATCGCAAATGCCGTCCTGTAACAATAGAAAAAAATAAAAATATAAAAATATTATTTTTTTTTTAATTTCCTAATTGCATATATCGTAAAATATTGACACTCCCCTGTACATTAAGTCATAAATTGCAATTAGCTAATTACATTTAAATAATTAAGTAATAAAATATTTATTGATTAACCGGAAATTTAAATTTTTTAAAAATGTTTAACACGTTGACTGCCACTTACCAGTCAAACTATAAGATGACTCGTAATTGGCAGTCAACGTGTAAAAATAAAATATAAAAATATTAAATATTATTTATAATGAATATTAAATAATTATATCATAAAAGTATAAATTTTTAACACGTTAACTACCAAGAAAGTGACTTTTATATAGTATAAAAAAATATAGGGTGTTTTATTTAAAATAAATCGATAATTTTATATCAAAAATTAATATTATTATTTTCAGCATATTCGGTAAAAAATATACATTTGGCAACTATGTGAATAAAAATCTAGCAAGTTTAAAGAAAAGAGCATGTAGATATTTTTTTTCATTCCATCTAGCGGCTAAACTATGCATAATTTGAAAAAAAGTTTAATACAAAAGTTGTAGGGAATTATATGCTCTATAACTTTGTACTATAACATTTTGCACTAAAATGCATAATTTGTCCTTGAAATCTGGAAAATGTCTGGAAAAACACAGTAAATATTTTTTTCGCGCCATCTAGCTGCGAAATTATGGAGAATTCTGAAAAAAGTTAGATACAAAAGTTGTAGGGAATTTTATGCTCTATAATTTTTGTCCTAAATTACGCATAATTTAGCCGCTAGAGGGCGCGAAAAAATTAACATTCCCGCCCTCTAGCGGCGAAACTTCATAAAATTCTGGAAAATATTTCATATAAAAGTTGTCGGAAATTTTATACTCTATAACTTTTGTAATACATTTTTTTTTAAATTATGCATAATTTCGCCGCTACAGGGTATGAAAAAAAATAACATTTCCGCCCTCTAGCGGCGAAATTATTAGGAATTCTGGAAAATGTTTCATGTAAAAGTTATAGAAAATTTTATGTTCTATAATATTTCAATAAAATACAGGGTGTTTCAGTATAAATTAACATAGTTTAAGAGCATGATTTACTTGACGAACAGATACACCTGAGGGGCAACGGTGTGGTGGGAAGAAGCATATTTTATGATAGGGGGCGTGTCTTATCCCTTTTGACCACGTTTCTCGGTCTCTACCAGGGTAGCTATAAAAGTTGGTGGAATTGTATCGACTGGATTTATCACAATAGTTACATTTTTACGATAGTTTTGGCTTTAATATAAATAAGTAAATTAAATAAATAAAATATTTATTTATAAAAATAAATTTATACAATAAATTAATTATGAATGATAATTTTTACAAGATTTTGAGCCATAATTAATTACTTGTTTGGCTATAACTTCTACAAATATTATTTTAAAATTAGGAAATAATTTAAACACATAGTAGTTTTTACTCTTTCGGATCCTCTATTAGGGTACACATCGTTTGGTCCGGTAAACCCCTAATAAAATAAAGGTAGTAATGATTGTTTACCTAATGAATAATCAAAATGTGTTTTTCAGAAAATAGGATTATTTTATTTAAAATTGTATTACGTACGTACTTTCTGTTTTGAAAATTATCAATGCGAGACATATATACAAATTCAGAATATTTGTAAACAAAAAATCTCGAATTCTAAAACCCAAAACGGGCAAATTATTTAATAAAAAATTAGGCAATTAGATAATAATGAAATACATTTATTGCACTATGTAAAATTGAGTTTCGAATATAATAGTTTTATGTAGTTACTTATAATAATGTTATCTAATTTTGTATTTGTGTCTCATTTAAAATATTTTTAAAGTTATTAAAAATATTTAGTGAATTAGTATTTTCTTTAATATTGATGAAATTTTAAAAAATTCCGTTTAATAATTGTTAATTCTTTTTCTTTGGTTATCTCCAGTTCATCAAGCAGGTATTAAGTCTTATAATATTTTCACTATTATTGTCCATAATTACAAAAAACAAAAATTAATCAGTTAATTTTTATGAAAATTTTTTGGCAGTTCTAACAACTAATCAAATTTTGTCATTTTGTGTCATATGAAACAATTTCACCGAATCATGTCAACATTACACTGAGAATTTCATAAATTTATTTTCAACCAATTAGAAGGCTCCTTTTTGTTTACGTTGCTTATAGCAACGGGAGACTATCGCGATAATTTTGTTAGTTCCTATTAACTTAATGGAATTAATAAGTGATAATTTTTCTGTGAAAAATGAAGCGCTTATATTTATTTGCAAAAGTCACTCAGAATAAACATTTTGTTGCTAACTTATAATTTTTATTGATACGAACCAATTTGCTTTACATATCGAACACCGGGGCTAAAAGAAGACACAAAAAACGTATTATCAATTTCTCCTCATTTGTACAATTAATGTCCGTCACATTTTAGTAACAAAAAAGTGTTACATAACGTGAAAGTAAAATTTTCTTGTGAAAATTCATATTTCTGCATAGTAACAAATAATGGGATCATAAAATCTTCAGTTATACATTTAATAGTATTATAGGTATTTCCGTTTTTGTTTATAAACAATTAAAATGTGAAAGGAATTTAAAAATGAAACATAAGCTTCGAATAGAAATTGGGGTCTGTTTAAAATGCACGAAGCGAATTAGGGGGTAGTTTGAATTTATTTTAAAATGCATTTTTATGAAAAATTACTTGTTATCAAAGTTGTAGAACATAAAATTTCCTACAAATTTTGTTTTTACTTTTTCGAATTTCGCCGCTAGTTTTTATTTTATTTTTTAAATAACTTTTATGTTATTAAATTAATTTTTTAGTTAAATTTTAAATTAAAAAAATATTTGTAGAAGTTATATATCCAAAAATGTAAATAGTTAAAAAAACTCAAAGATAAGGGTAATTATTGATAAAAAATTTGATTTTTTTAATTTTTTTTAAACTAACTTTATTAATGTACCTAAAAACTAAAATAATTGATTAAATAATTACTCTACTAGGAGTGTTCGGAAAGTTGGGTGGGATCACCCCCTCTTTATTATTTTTAATCTGATTTTTATTGTCTGCGGTCGATGTGAACGCATCTTCTAGTCCGTGCAGGTATGAAAAAGAAGTTACCGCATCTCCCACTGACCGCATCTCGGAATGGCCTCATCTCACACGACCACTAATTTTTTTTTGTAATTAAATCCGTTGATTTAATAAATATTTTTACACTTACTTTTTTTATCCAGCAAATCCTATTTCGTTTTGATAATCGCTTTGACGATGTGAATAAACGAGTTTTTAGTCTTTTACGGGGCATTTTTAAATATCCTAATTGATATTAATAATAGTCCCTTCACTTCACGAGAACAATAATTAATAGTTGAAGAATCGAAATAATCAGAACACTAAAATCACCACACTTATCTCTAAGAAAGATCAAACTAATAACAAAATGTGTCAAAAATAGTCTAACTTAAACTTTTATCCCCAAAGTAAGTACCGACAAAATATCACACCCCCACCACCACTGATTTTTGCTGACAAAGTTCTTTGCATTCAAAACATACCGATTGTTGGTAATTAAACCGTCAAATGATGCCGATATGCCAATGTTGGGTAGCTAGAATATATCTTATTATTTTTTACTACTTATTAACCGTGCGATGTGTAAAAGTACCAATACATTTGTAAATTAAATCTCAATTTTAACTTACTAAATAAATTAATTAAATACTTATTATATGTTGTTAAACTCCTGTAAAATTTTAAAAATGATGAGTGAAATTAGTTTTATTGTAATTTTCATGTTGAAAATTGTAGTTCATAAAAACAAAAATTGTCATCCAAATAATAAAATTATTTTGATTAATTAAAAGAAAAATATTGTCCGAAAAATTCTAAACTCTATAATTAAGTTTAAATTTATTTCATACTGTTTACCCTCGTAAAACTCTGCTAACAAGAGAATTTATTTTATTTCAATTTACAAGCTGTGTTCCCTAAATTCTAACGGTGGCGCCACTTCCTTGGAGCAAAATCTTCAGTTGCAAGGGTTTCGCTTTACTCGTCCTATACGTTTGTTTTTTATTTTTAGTGAATGAAAAAAATATAGGTGTATTGGAGAAGATCTAATCTGTGCTCCTCTGCAGCTACTTTTTGAATATTTTACTTCGTTTTTTGTAAAAAAAATTTAGAAAAATGTCTAAAATGAACAATTTTTTGATTTTTTTTGAAAAAAAATGAAGCCAAATTTTCAAAATGTAGCTGCAGAGGAGCACAGATTAGATCTTCTCCAATACAAATATATTTTTTTCTTTTACTAAAAATAAAAAACAAACGCGTAGGACGAGTAAAGCGAAACCCTTGCACATACTATTTTGTCGCAAGGTAAATCCTCCTCTTAACAGCTCATAACTCTAAAATGAAAATAAACTTATATTGAAAGTTTTTATTAACACAGTTGCCAAATTGTATAATTTTTATCAAAAAATATAGAAAAGTAAATGTACTTTTTTTTATATAAAATTAAATATAAAACACCCTATATATTTTTTATAACATATAAAAGTCGATTTTTAAAAAATATATACATGGTGGTTGGTTAATATTTAATAATTTAAGGGAGTAAAATGATACTTTTTTATATTACTATATTTATAATTTTTTTTTAATACTTACTTTTATTAATCTATCTCGAATTTCCCAACTAAATATACCGGGTTGTTCTTTTTTCCATTGTTCAATCCTATTTTCGACTTCTTGTGTAGCCACTCGAGGTTTCGACCCTCCGATAACCCCCGGTCGGATACTTCCGGTTTCTTGATATCGATTAAGAATTTTCGAAACGCATCCGTGAGATACGCGAAGTTGTCTTGAAATTACACAGGGTCTTATTCCTGCGGCTGCCATTTCAACAATTTTTAGTCTAATATGATTGGGTAATGGTCTACCGTTAATAAAAACTCCGCCTAATTGGTTTACACGTCCTTGACCTGAAACAAAATAATAATAATAATATTCGTAATATACTAGTTAACCACAAAAGTTAGAAGTTTATGCGGGGAAGGGATAAATATTATTATTAAGTTATATTGTAAAAATGCCACGCCCACTTTTGTAAATTTATACAATATCTAGAAAACTATAAATCCGATCGAAGTGTCTGATAGCTCATATGAAAGGTTGGGAAAAATGAAGGAAATTTTAATCTGTGAAAAATTTTGATAAGTGGCCCCCTTCATACCGGAAATTATGTCGGAACATTTTAAAAAAAATTATTTTATTTTTCAGTTAACATACAAAACAGAGTTTCTCATAGATCTCATAGTAAAAATTTTTTTCACAGGAATTAAAAAATTATGCATTTTTTCACAACTGAGAAGCAAAAATGTATTTTATCGCACTCGAATTTGAAAAAAAAAATAAGCAAGAATGCATTTTTCTACGCTCAATTAAAAAAAATAATTAGGAATGCATTTTTCAACGCTCGAGTATAAAAAAAGAAGCAAAAATGCATTTTATCACACTCGAATTTAAAAAAAATGCAACAATGCATTTTATCGCACTCGAATTTGAAAAAAATTAAGCAAAAATGCATTTTTCTACGCTCGATTAAAAAAAATAACTAAGAATGCATTTTTCTACGCTCGATTAAAAAAAATTACTAAGAATGCATTTTACAACGCTCGAGTGTAAAAAAAAGAAGCAAAAATGAATTTTATCACACTCGAATTTGGAAAAAATGCAACAATGCATTTTTTCGCACTCGAATTTGAAAAAAATTAAGCAAGAATGCATTTTTCCACGCTCGATTAAAAAAAATAACTAAGAATTCATTTTTCAACGTTTGAGTGTAAAAAAAGAAGAAAAAATGCATTTTATTGCACTCGAATTTGGAAAAAAATGCAACAATGAATTTTATCGCACTCGAATTTGAAAAAAATTAAGCAAAAATGCATTTTTCTACGCTCGATTAAAAAAAATAACTAAGAATGCATTTTTCTACGCTCGATTAAAAAAAATTACTAAGAATGCATTTTACAACGCTCGAGTGTAAAAAAAGAAGCAAAAATGAATTTTATCACACTCGAATTTGGAAAAAATGCAACAATGCATTTTTTCGCACTCGAATTTGAAAAAAATTAAGCAAGAATGCATTTTTCCACGCTCGATTAAAAAAAATAACTAAGAATTCATTTTTCAACGTTTGAGTGTAAAAAAAGAAGAAAAAATGCATTTTATTGCACTCGAATTTGGAAAAAAATGCAACAATGAATTTTATCGCACTCGAATTTGAAAAAAATTAAGCAAAAATGCATTTTTCTACGCTCGATTAAAAAAAATAACTAAGAATGCATTTTTCTACGCTCGATTAAAAAAAATAACTAAGAATGCATTTTTCTACGCTCGATTAAAAAAAATAACTAAGAATGCATTTTTCTACGCTCGATTAAAAAAAATAACTAAGAATGCATTTTTCTACGCTCGATTAAAAAAAATAACTAAGAATGCATTTTTCAACGCTCGAGTATAAAAAAAGAAGCAAAAATGCATTTTATCACACTCGAATTTAAAAAAAATTCAACAATGCATTTTATCGCACTCGAATTTGAAAAAATTTAAGCAAGAATGCATTTTTCTACGCTCGATTAAAAAAAATAACTAAGAATGCATTTTTCAACGCTCGAGGGTAAAAAAAAGAAGAAAAAATTGCATTTTATTGCACTCGAATTTGGAAAAAATGCAACAATGCATTTTTCTACGCTCGATTAAAAAAAATAACTAAGAATGCATTATTCAATACACTTTTCAAAAAAAAAAAATAAGAAATTAATTTTTTTGTTTTATATTTACCCATAATAAGATTTTATAGCAACTCGACAATTGCCGATAAACTTACCACTCGAGTATAAATAATAAAATTAAATTAATAAAATAAAAAAAACAAATGAAATATAAGAATTATATATAACAAAACAATTTTTTTTCCTATTCAATTGACCGGAAAAATAATCTAAATAGCAATAGCCTCCAGTTAGTCCCGAATTGATTTTTAACTAAAAGACCACCAACGCATGTTTATCGAATCTTTTAAAGTTGTTCAGTTGTGCGAAAGACCCTCAAATACCATAAATGGGCCATTGTATCGACCCATAAGATGATCCCATGAAAAAAACTAAATGGTACCATCAGAGCCCATTCATCTATTCATCATATTATAAAAGTTAGGTTAAGTGTTTTATAATGGGAAATATTGAAATCTTGTTATTTCTTCTTCAATTATTATGTATTTATTTATTCCGGGTTATTTTTTTTTCTTTGTATAAAAATTTTTCTATTATAGTAGAAAAATTATAGTCAAAAAGGATAAAGATTAGATTATTCAGCTTTAAATTCGGTAAAAGTTTTGTTCGATTTTATTATTTAACATCGAGTGGTAAATTTATCGGCTAATTCGAGTTGCTATAAAATATTATTATGAAGCGTAAATATAATACGAAAAAATTAATTTCTTTTGATAAATGCATTCTTGCTTATTTTTATGCATTTTTGCTAAATTTTTTAGAACCAAATGTTGAAAATGCATTTTTACTTAATTTCTTTTTATCGAGCGTAGAAAAATGCTTTCTTGCTTAATTTTTTTTAAATTCGGGTGCGATAAAATGCATTGTTGCATTTTTTCCAAATTCGAGTGCAATAAAATGCATTTTTTCTTCTTTTTTTTACCCTCGAGCGTTGCAAAATGTATTCTTAGTTATTTTTTTTTAATCGAGCGTAGAAAAATGCATTCTTGCTTAATTTTTTTCAAATTCGTGTGCTATAAAATGCATTGTTGCATTTTTTCCAAATTCGAGTGCAATAAAATGCATTTTTGCTTCTTTTTTTTACACTCGGGCGTTGCAAAATGTATTCTTAGTTAATTTTTTTTAATCGAGCGTAGAAAAATGCATTCTTGCTTAATTTTTTTCAAATTCGTGTGCTATAAAATGCATTGTTGCATTTTTTCCAAATTCGAGTGCAATAAAATGCATTTTTGCTTCTTTTTTTTACACTCGAACGTTGAAAAATGCATTCTTAGTTAATTTTTTTTAATCGAGCGTAGAAAAATGCATTCTTGCTTAATTTTTTTCAAATTCGTGTGCTATAAAATGCATTGTTGCATTTTTTCCAAATTCGAGTGCAATAAAATGCATTTTTGCTTCTTTTTTTTACACTCGGGCGTTGCAAAATGTATTCTTAGTTAATTTTTTTTAATCGAGCGTAGAAAAATGCATTCTTGCTTAATTTTTTTCAAATTCGTGTGCTATAAAATGCATTGTTGCATTTTTTCCAAATTCGAGTGCAATAAAATGCATTTTTGCTTCTTTTTTTTACACTCGAACGTTGAAAAATGCATTCTTAGTTAATTTTTTTTAATCGAGCGTAGAAAAATGCATTCTTGCTTAATTTTTTTCAAATTCGTGTGCTATAAAATGCATTGTTGCATTTTTTCCAAATTCGAGTGCAATAAAATGCATTTTTGCTTCTTTTTTTTACACTCGGGCGTTGCAAAATGTATTCTTAGTTAATTTTTTTTAATCGAGCGTAGAAAAATGCATTCTTGCTTAATTTTTTTCAAATTCGTGTGCTATAAAATGCATTGTTGCATTTTTTCCAAATTCGAGTGCAATAAAATGCATTTTTGCTTCTTTTTTTTACACTCGAACGTTGAAAAATGCATTCTTAGTTAATTTTTTTTAATCGAGCGTAGAAAAATGCATTCTTGCTTAATTTTTTTCAAATTCGTGTGCTATAAAATGCATTGTTGCATTTTTTCCAAATTCGAGTGCAATAAAATGCATTTTTGCTTCTTTTTTTTACACTCGGGCGTTGCAAAATGTATTCTTAGTTAATTTTTTTTAATCGAGCGTAGAAAAATGCATTCTTGCTTAATTTTTTTCAAATTCGTGTGCTATAAAATGCATTTTTTCTTCTTTTTTTTTACACTCGAACGTTGAAAAATGCATTCTTAGTTAATTTTTTTTAATCGAGCGTAGAAAAATGCATTCTTGCTTAATTTTTTTCAAATTCGTGTGCGATAAAATGCATTGTTGCATTTTTTCCAAATTCGAGTGCAATAAAATGCATTTTTTCTTCTTTTTTTTTACACTCGAGCGTTGAAAAATGCATTCTTAGTTATTTTTTTTTAATCGAGCGTAGAAAAATGCATTCTTGCTTAATTTTTTTCAAATTCGTGTGCGATAAAATGCATTGTTGCATTTTTTCCAAATTCGAGTGCAATAAAATGCATTTTTTCTTCTTTTTTTACCCTCGAGCGTTGAAAAATGTATTCTTAGTTATTTTTTTTTTAATCGAGCGTAGAAAAATGCATTCTTGCCTAATTTTTTTCAAATTCGTGTGCGATAAAATGCATTGTTGCATTTTTTCCAAATTCGAGTGCAATAAAATGCATTTTTGCTTCTTTTTTTTACACTCGAACGTTGAAAAATGCATTCTTAGTTATTTTTTTTTAATCGAGCGTAGAAAAATGCATTCTTGCTTAATTTTTTTCAAATTCGTGTGCGATAAAATGTATTGTTGCATTTTGTCCAAATTCGAGTGCAATAAAATGCATTTTTTCTTCTTTTTTTTACACTCGAGCGTTGAAAAATGCATTTTTGCTTTTTTTAATATAGAAAAAATATAATGTAGAAAAAACATATCGAAAAAAATACATATAAAAATCCCACCTGTTATTCTATAACATCGGAATTTCCTGTAAAAAGTGATTCGGTCTTTTAGACCCTAAAAAAATTAGAACACGTGTCACTGTTAAGAAGAGAAGAGAATAAGCCACTAATTTTATTACAAGAATATTAAGAAGAATGTTCTCCTTAAAGCGCTATTTTTCATTTCTTGGCACTTCTCGAATGTTAGTTTCGTTTTACATTTATAGAGAGCGGCAAATAGTAATAATTTTAATAGAAATTAAAATTTTATTTCATAATTAGCTAAAATAATCAAAAATAAATATAAGTTAAAGTCATCATTACGTCATAAATCCCATAATAAAAGTGCCACGCCCACTTTATAAAAATTTACTCCCACTCCAATATATCTAAAACTGATCTGATCGAAATGATTGATATCTCACTTAAAAGGTTATAATAATCGAAGAAAATTTTGTGTTGTAAAAAATTATGAAAAATGGCCTCCTTCATACTTTAAAATTCTTATATATAGATTTAAATACTTCAGTCCCGAGGGAGTAAAAGTGGCACTATAGTATAAGTTCCGGATTAGGGAAATCAATAATTATGAGTAACGAACTCACTTATGAAATTATCTAATTCCAACAGTGTTGCCAGGTGTAAGAATAAATCCTCATTTATACAGAATTTTTGTTTTATGTGGGATTTTTAAAAATGAAAAATTTGTTATGATTTTTATTATATAATTTCTCATATGGTTAAATATTTAATAATAAAAGGAAAAAGAATTATTTAAGCCATCCTGTATATATATTAATATATATATAGATAATATTTTGGGATTTTTATGGGTTTTCTAATTTTGTGGGAAAATTATGCATTTCAGAGAAAAATATAATATAGGGCGATTTTAGATAATTAAATTCTGTACAATTTTTATATTTAATTATTTTTTTAATTACGCATAGTTTAACCGCTAGAGGGCGAACAAAAATACACATGTAGAATGTTTTGTATTTTTTTTTTAATTTGAGGACAAACAATGTACTTTGGTGCAAAATTTTTTTGTACAATGTTATAGAGCATAAAATTTATTACTTTTATTTCAATCTTTTTTCCAGATTCCCAATAATTTTGCCGGCAGAGGGCGCGAAAAAGATTATGTAAGTTTTCCCTACTTTTTTCACTTTTTGAGGGCAAAAAATGCACATTAGTGCAAATTCTTCTAGTGCAAAGTTGTAGATAATAAAATTTCCTACAACTTTCATATTAAACTTTTTTCATAATTCCTAATATTTTTGCCGGTAGAGGGCGCGAAAAAAAATATGTAGGTTTTCAGATTTTTACAAATTTTGAGGGCAAAATATGCACTCTAGTGCAAAATGTTTACATGCAAAGTTGTAGAGCATAAAATTCACTATAACTTTTATCCTAAACTTTTTTCAAAAATCCCAATAATTTCTCCGGTAGAGGGCGCAAAAAATTATGTAGTTTTTCCAAAATTTTTCCACATTTTGTGGGCAAAAAATACATTTTAGTGCAAAATGTTATAAAATAAAGTTGTATATCATAAAATTCTCTACCACTTTTATCAAAAACTTTTTCTAGAATTCCCAGTAGTTTTGCCGGTAGAGGGCGCAAAAAAAATGTGTAGGTATTCCCGACATTTTTCAAATTTTGAGGTCAAAAAATACACTTTAGTGCAAAATATCCTAAAGCAAAGTTTTACAGAAAAAAATTTGCCACAACTTTTATATCAAACGTTTTCCAGAATTCCCAATAATTTCGTCGGTAGAGGGCGCAAAAAGATTATATTGATTTTCCCGACTTTTTCCACATTTTGAGCACTAAAAATTAACTCTAGTGCAAAATTTTTTAGTGCAAATTTGTAGAGGATACAATTCCCCATATCTTTTATATAAAACTTTTTACAGAATTCCTAATACTTTCACCGCTAGAGGGCGCGAAAAAAAATGTGCAAAAAAAAAATTAAAAATTAGTTTTTCCATAATTTTTCCCATTTTTGAGTACAAATAATGCACTTTGGTGCAAAATGTTGTAGTACAAAAATTGTAGAGCATAAAATTCCCTACAACTTTTATATAATTTTTTTTCCCGAATTCCTAATACTTTCAAGGCTATGGTACGCGAAAAAAATTAAAATAATATATCCTTGTTAATCATTATAGGTATACATAATTTTCGTTGTACCGTTTTAATGTGCCGCTCGCATCGAACAGTGACGGATTCAGGTGTAGGTTCTGACTGTTGAAAACAGACATTAGTAAGATCAAAGTCGCCGCTGACCGGGACCGACTTTTCATTTTGTTAAATGTCCGCACGCCCACCTCTCCGGCTCGCACAACTCAACTCAACTTCTCGTATACTCGTACTCGTATACACTCTTCAGAGACAACCACCACGGCCACCTTTGACTAGAAAGACTGTGTATTACGATGAGGCATTTGTAGGAATAATATGCAAATATTTTTTTTTTGTGGAATGCGGTTCGATATTTATTACTTGATTGATTATATTTTTTTTAAATTTAGTAGAAATAATAGTACCTATGAATATTTTATAAGTAAATTTTAATAATCATAATTATTAAAAAAAACGTTAATATAGTTAGTAAAATATATCAGACGAAAAAATACCAATTTTTAGTGCGGTTTAAAAATATTGTGATTTTTCACAGTTTTTCAAATTTTTTGGGAAAACTATACATTTTAGAGAAAAACTTTATATAAAGGAAATTTAGATAATTAAATTCTACACAAATTTTATATCAAGCTTTTTTTCAAATTATGATTAGTTTACACGGTAGATGGCGTAAATAAATATACATGTAGGATTTTTTGTCTTTTACTAAAATGTGAGGACAAACAATGCATTTTTGTGCAAAATGTTTTAGTGCAAAATTGTAGAGGAGAAAATTCCTTACAAGTTTTGTATGAAACTTTTTTACAAATTCATAATAATTTTGCCGGTAGAGGGCAAGAAAAAATAAATATCGAGGATTTTTTGTTATTTTTTAAATCTGTGGACCAACAGTACAATTTAGTGCAAAATTTTGTAATACAAAGTTGTAGAGAAGAAAATTCTTTACAAGTTTTGTATAAAACTTTTTTACAAATTCATAATAATTTTGCCGGTAGAGGGCAAGAAAAAATAAATATCGAGGATTTTTTGTTATTTTTTAAATCTGTGGACCAACAGTACAATTTAGTGCAAAATTTTGTAATGCAAAGTTGTAGAGAAGAAAATTCTTTACAAGTTTTGTATAAAACTTTTTTACAAATTCATAATAATTTTGCCGGTAGAGGGCAAGAAAAAATAAATATCGAGGATTTTTTGTTATTTTTTAAATCTGTGGACCAACAGTACAATTTAGTGCAAAATTTTGTAATGCAAAGTTGTAGAGAAGAAAATTCTTTACAAGTTTTGTATAAAACTTTTTTACAAATTCATAATAATTTTGCCGGTAGAGGGCAAGAAAAAATAAATATCGAGGATTTTTTGTTATTTTTTAAATCTGTGGACCAATAGTACAATTTAGTGCAAAATTTTATAGTGCAAAGTTGGAGACGAAAAAATTCCTTATAATTTTTGACTTAAACTTTTTCCAGAATTCCTCATATTCACGTCGCTAGATGACGAAAAAAATGAACATGAAGGATTTTTTTGCATTTTTTTTTATTTTGAGAACAAACAATGCACTTTAGTGCAAAATGTTCTAGTGCAAAATTATAAAGTATGAAATTCTCTACAACTTTTGTATACAACTTTTTTCTAAATTACCCATACTTTTGCCGCCAGATAGTGCGAAAAAAAAATTTGAAAAAATTTGAAAAATGAGAAAAAATGGGAAAACAATTGAAAAAAAAAACCCTAAAAATAAGAAAAATGGATTTAATTTGTTCGTGTACTATATCCATAAAAAATCTATTTAATTAATTATATATAAATAAATAAAATATTATATATTTATTAACACGTTGGTTGCCAATAACGAGATATTTTATAATTTGACTATTACTTATCTGACAGTTGGCAGTCGACGTGTTAAGTATATGAAAAAATGGAGCAATTATTTAATGTGGTCGATAATATTAGAGATATTATAAGAGGTGAGAGAATATCAGGTATAAGTCTTTTATCTGATGATGGTTAATAGCCCAGGGCTGTATTTAATCGAAACGTTTATTATTTAAAGGCGGCTTTATATATAAGAAAGGTAGATAATAAGTTATTATAAAAAATGTTTTTTACATTTATTACTATTAAATACATTTATTCAATTGATACAGTGTGAGCGAAATTAATTAGGGAAAGCAGACTGAGCTGAAATTACTTTGCATTAAATGCACATCCTGTATTATGAATTTGACAAACAAATTTATTCTTGATAAAAAGTTTTAAAATCCAAGTAATTTTCTAAAATTAAATAATAAATTTAAAAAATATACAGGATGATGTCAAAAATACGTATATTATGATTATATAAGAACTTTTTAGTTTGCACACCCTGTATTATGCATTTGACAAAAAAATTTATTCTTGATAAAAAGTTTTAAAATCCAAGTAATTTTCTAAAATTAAACAATAAATTTAAAAAATATACAGGATGATGCCAAAAATATGATTATAAAATAACTCTTTAGTTTGCCCACCCTGTATTATGCATTTGACAAACAAATTTATTCTTGATAAAAAGTTTTAAAATCCAAGTAATTTTCTAAAATTAAATAATAAATTTAAAAAATATACAGGATGATGTCAAAAATACGTATATTATGATTATATAAGAACTTTTTAGTTTGCACACCCTGTATTATGCATTTGACAAAAAAATTTATTCTTGATAAAAAGTTTTAAAATCCAAGTAATTTTCTAAAATTAAACAATAAATTTAAAAAATATACAGGATGATGCCAAAAATATGATTATAAAATAACTCTTTAGTTTGCCCACCCTGTATTATGCATTTGACAAACAAATTTATTCTTGATAAAAAGTTTTAAAATCCAAGTAATTTTCTAAAATTAAATAATAAATTTAAAAAATATACAGGATGATGCCAAAAATATGATTATAAAATAACTCTTTAGTTTGCCCACCCTGTATTATGCATTTGACAAAAAAATTTATTCTTGATAAAAAGTTTTAAAATGTTATTAACGTTTTAAAATTAATAAATAAATTTTAAAAAATATACAGGATGATGTCAAAAATTTGATTATAAAATAACTCTTTAGTTTGCACACCCTGTATTATGCATTTGACAAAAAAATTTATTTTTGATAAAAAGTTTGAGTTCAATTAGCTTTATAAAATTATAAAATAAATTTTAAAAAATATACAGGATGATGCCAAAAATTTGATTATAAAATAACTCTTTAGTGTGCCCACCCTGTATTATGCATTTGACAAAGAATTTCATTCTTGATAAAAAGTTTTAAAATTTAATAATATTTATTAAATTAAAAAATGAATTTTAAAAAATATACAGGATGATGTCAAAAATACGTATATTATGATTATAAAATAACTTTTTAATTTGCACACGCTGTATTACGATTTTGACATTTTTCAATTTTTTTCCATTTTTTTCATTGTTTGTCTTTTTTTCTTTTTTTTCCATTTTATTTTAGAATTTTTTCCTATGCTTTTCATTGTTTCTCATACTTTTCCTTGTTTTTCTACATTTTTTCCATATTTTTTCTAATTTTTTTTCTTATTTCTTCCTGATTTCATCTAATTTTTCTCTTTTTTTCAGATTTGTTCCAATTTTTTCCATTTGATTTATAATTTTTTTCGTTTTTTTTCCATTTTAAATATTTTAATTTTTTATTTCTTTTTTTTTTAAATTTTCAATAAATATATAATAATACTTTAATTTTTATAATAAATTCCCAACCAAAAAAATTACTTACACGTTTATAAAAAAAAAATGTTAATTTTCTTATTAAATAAAAATTAATACCACTCTTATAAGAGTGTTAATTTCCATATTACGTTTATCTAGACATGTCGGCGAGCAAAAACGTATTAAAATCAGGTAAAAAAAAAAAAAAAAAAAATTTGTATATGATGTATATCAAGATGTGAAACCCGCTCCGAAATTATGAATATTTATATATCATTCATGAAAAGGATTTTTTTTTTCTTCTAGATAGTAAAAGATAAGCTAATAATACAGGAATTTTCACATGTAGCGGTGTGTTATAGTGTGTGTGTCTGTGTGTGTGTGTGTGTGTGTAGGTTGGTAATACCGACACCGGATTACCTTATCTTTAGCCACTTTTTTGACGTAAGTCCTGTTTCGAATATTATATTATGTATGTATCAGTCCTGACATCGGATATATATTTTTTTTTTTCTTTCACTTTTGCTTTATAAAAGGAAGCCGAAAAGGTTGTTGTTCGATATATTTATTAACGAGACAAGATTTATATCGATTATTATTATTATTATTATTATTGGAATTTAATTGGTGAAATTATTTTAATTTTGTAATGGAGAATTATGGAAAAATGGGGAAAAATAAAGTAAAATATAGCAAAATATAAGAAATTGAATAACAATTCATTTTTCCACATAGAAAATTAAAAGAATAAGCAACAATGCATTTTTCTACTCACAAATTTTAAATTCCAACCAAGAGTGCGTTTTTCTCTATAAGAATTAGAAAAACAAAGTAACAATGCATTTTCGCACATTCATACACGATTTTGAATGTATTTTTCCATACACTAATTTAAAACCAAACCAAGAATGCATTTTTCTACTCATATATTAAAAAAAAAACTGAACAACAATGCATTTTTCTACACATCAAATTGGAAGAAAAAAACCAGCAAAAATGCATTTTTTCACACTCGAATATACGAAAAAAAAATCAGAAGCAAAAATGCATTTTTTTACACTCGAATATGCAAAAAAAATCAGAAGCAAAAATGCATTTTTTTACACTCGAATATGCAAAAAAAATAAGAAACAAAAACGCATTTTTCCACACATCAAATTGGAAATGAAACCAGCAAGAATGCATTTTTTCACACTCGAATATACGAAAAAAAAATCAGAAGCAAAAATGCATTTTTTTCACACTCGAATATGCAAAAAAAATAAGAAGCAAAAATGCATTTTTTTCACACTCGAATATACGAAAAAAAAATCAGAAGCAAAAATGCATTTTTTTCCACTCGAATATGCAAAAAAATAAGAAGCAAAAATGCATTTTTTTACACTCGAATATGCAAAAAAAATAAGAAACAAAAACGCATTTTTCCACACATCAAATTGGAAATAAAACCAGCAAGAATGCATTTTTCCACGCTCGAATGTGCAAAAAGAAACAGAGGCAAAAATGCATTTTTTCACACTCGAATTAGAAAAAGAAACATAACTAAGAATGCATTTTTTCACATATCAAATTGGAAAAAACCAACACGCTCGAATATATAATAAAAATCAGAAGCAAAAATGCATTTTTCTGCACATCAAATTGGAAAAAGAGACTAGCAAGAATGCATTTTTCCACGCTTGAATTTTACCCGAAAGAAGCAAGAATGCATTTTTTCATGCTCGAATTGGAGAAAAGGAACAAAAATGCATTTTTTCACTGGAAATTGAAAAAATGAAGCAAAAATGCATTTTTTCACTCTCGAATTGGAAAAAATTAAACAGAAATGCATTAGAATGCATTTTTTCATGCTCGAATTGGAAAAAAGAAACAAAAATGCATTTTTTCACTAGAAATTGAAAAAATGAAGCAAAAATGCATTTTTTCACTCTCGAATTGGAAAAAATTAAACAGAAATGCATTAGAATGCATTTTTTCATGCTCGAATTGGAAAAAAGAAACAAAAATGCATTTTTTCACTAGAAATTGAAAAAATGAAGCAAAAATGCATTTTTTCACTCTCGAATTGGAAAAAATTAAACAGAAATGCATTAGAATGCATTTTTTCATGCTCGAATTGGAAAAAAGAAACAAAAATGCATTTTTTCACTAGAAATTGAAAAAATGAAGCAAAAATGCATTTTTTCACTCTCGAATTGGAAAAAATTAAACAGAAATGCATTAGAATGCATTTTTTCATGCTCGAATTGGAAAAAAGAAACAAAAATGCATTTTTTCACTAGAAATTGAAAAAATGAAGCAAAAATGCATTTTTTCACTCTCGAATTGGAAAAAATTAAACAGAAATGCATTAGAATGCATTTTTTCATGCTCGAATTGGAAAAAAGAAACAAAAATGCATTTTTTCACTAGAAATTGAAAAAATGAAACAAAAATGCATTTTTCCACGCTTGAATTTTACCAGAAAGAAACAAGAATGCATTTTTCCACGCCCTAATTTGAAAAAATGAAGCAGAAATGCATTTTTTCACGCTCGAATTGGAAAAAATCAAGCAGAAATGCATTTTTCCACGCTCGAATTAGAAAAAATCAAGTAGAACTTAGAATGCATTTTTTCACAGATCAAATTGGAAAAAACCAACACGCTCGAATGTGCAAAAAGAAGCAGGAACAAAAATGCATTTTTTTGCACATCAAATTGGAAAAAAAAACCAACAAGAATGCATTTTTCCACGCTCGAATGTGCAAAAGAAATAGGAGCAAAAATGCATTTTTTCACACTCGAATATAAAAAACGTAGCAACAATGCATCTTTTCACACAGAAAGTTAAATTACAAAGCAACAATGCATTTTTTCTATGCAGAAATTTATAAATCAACGCAGCAATGCATTTTTCACCACCTTAATTAAAAATTTCATTTTTTCACACTAAAATTTGAAATTCGAAGCAAAAGTGCATTATTCTATACAAAAATTTAAAACCAAAGTAACAATGAATTTTTCCACGCAAAAATGTAAAAATAGGTAGCAACAATGCATTTATTCATACACGATTTTTAAAAACTAATTAAGAATGCATTTTTCTATAAATAAACTTAAAATCAAACCAACAATACATTTTTTTTTTCCTACAAATTTAAAAAATAAAGTAACAATGCATTTTTTCACGATTGGATTAAAAAAAAAACTAACAATATATTTGCACCATCCTGTATATATTTTATTTCTATTCTATAAATCCTAAAACATATTTTACCTAGTGAATATAAATTTTTATTACTTTTAAGTAATTCCCCCTCTTATTATTCAACATTCCCGTCTACCTTTTGTTTGAAAGGGTTCGACAGCCTACTTTGATGCATAATTTAGATTTCGTTACATTTACGCGCTCAGAGCTCTGACATACTTTTTATATATATAATCATTAAAAAAATTTTATTTAGTAAAAATAACTAATAGATATTGGTTTACAAGCAAGGGTGTTGATATGGTGGGGGGAGTGGTGGGGTTAGGAGAATATAATTCCACCCCACCCCTCTCAGGATACTAAAAAAATTGCTTGAAAAGACTGGAATGTAGAAATTATTACCCCACCCCCCACCCAACAAGAATAAAGTTGCTTTGTTTAATTCATTTCTAAATTGAAAAACGTATTATTGCTTTTTTTTTTAGTGAAAAAATGCATTTTTGTTTTGTTATTTAAGTTTCTACATTAAAAAATACATTGTTGCTTTATTTTCAAAATTTTCTGAGTGAAAAAAAGCATCGTTGCTTTCGGAAAAATGCAATGTTGCATTGATTTATAAATTTCTGCATAGAAAAAATGCATTGTTGCTTTGGAATTTAAGTTTCTATGTGAAAAAATGAATTTTTGTTTCTGTTTCTTTTGAATATTCGAACGTGGAAAAATGCATTCTTGCTGGTTTTTTTTTCCAATTTGATGTGCAAAAAAATGCATTTTTGTTCCTGTTTCTTTTTGCACATTCGAGCGTGTTGGTTTTTTCCAATTTGATATGTGAAAAAATGCATTCTTAGTTCTGTTTCTTTTTCTAATTCGAGCGTGAAAAAATACATTCTTGCTGGTTTTTTTCTTCCAATTCGATATGTGGAAAAATGCATTTTTTCTCCTATTTCTTTTTGCATATTCGAGTGTGAAAAAATGCATTTTTGCTTCTGATTTTTTTGCATATTCGAGTGTGAAAAAATGCATTTTTGCTTCTGATTTTTTTTGTATATTCGGATGTGAAAAAAATGCATTTTTGCTCCTGTTTCTTTAGCATATTCGAGCGTGGAAAAATGCATTTTTGCTTCTGATTTTTTTTTGCATATTCGAGTATGAAAAAATGCATTATTGCATTAATTTATAAATTTATGCATAGAAAAAATACATTGTTGCTTTGATATTTATGTTTCTGTATGGAAAAATGCATTGTTGCTTTGATATTTATGTTTCTGTATGGAAAAATGCATTGTTGCTTTGATATTTATGTTTCTGTATGGAAAAATCCATTGTTGCTTTGATATTTATGTTTCTGTATGGAAAAATGCATTGTTGCTTTGATATTTATGTTTCTGTATGGAAAAATCCATTGTTGCTTTGATATTTATGTTTCTGTATGGAAAAATGCATTGTTGCTTTGATATTTATGTTTCTGTATGGAAAAATGCATTGTTGCTTTGATATTTATATTTCTGTATGGAAAAATCCATTGTTGCTGTGATATTTAAGTTTCTATGTGAAAAAATGCATTTTTACTCGAAATTTTTAATCGATGTGGTGAAAAATGCATTGTTGCATTAATTTATAAATTTCTGCATAGAAAAAATGCATTATTGCTTTGATATTTATGTTTCTGTATGGAAAAATCCATTGTTGCTTTGATATTTATGTTTCTGTATGGAAAAATGCATTGTTGCTTTGATATTTATGTTTCTGTATGGAAAAATGCATTGTTGCTTTGATATTTATATTTCTGTATGGAAAAATCCATTGTTGCTTTGATATTTATGTTTCTGTATGGAAAAATGCATTGTTGCTTTGATATTTATGTTTCTGTATGGAAAAATGCATTTTTGCTGTGATATTTAAGTTTCTATGTGAAAAAATGCATTGTTACTCGAAATTTTTAATCGATGTGGTGAAAAATGCATTGTTCCATTAATTTATAAATTTCTGCATAGAAAAAATGCATTATTGCTTTGATATTTATGTTTCTGTATGGAAAAATGCATTGTTGCTTTAGTAGTTAATTTTCTGCATAGAAAAATGCATAGTTAATGTGAAAAAAAATGCATTTTTGCTTGGAAAAGTTTCTAGATACTTTTTTTTTTTTTAATTTGCGTAGAAAAAAAAAATTCCACACGGTTATAAAACAATCATATATTAATATTATTTTTAATCCTATACAAAGCACATCAAAAAAAAAATTTGTTTTCTCAAAAAATATAACCATTAAAAAAAATTTATTTCATAACAAATATTTTTAACTTTTGGGTGTTTTTTTTTATAAAAAAAAAATAAAAAAATCCTATTTACCTTGAAAAGGGTATCCGGTGAAATAAGGCGACATATTAAGAGTAGAAACAGCCATTTAAACACAACAAAAATCGCGCACAATTAACACTAATTCTAAAACACAATAAGCACAAAATCAGGTCTATATTATGGCTCCAAAAAGAAAAAAAAAAAAAATTCTTTGACCGCTCCTTCGATAAGTCTCTCGAGAACAAACTGACCACAACTAACCAAGAATGTGGATCCGTGTGGGTTCCTCATGGGTTCGGTAACAAAAGTAGTAACCGCCCATTACCATTTATGGTCCTTCGTACTTATAAGTGATTGGGTGTTTTCCCGGTAGGTGGAGTCTAATATTAACACGTAAGTTGCCCATAGCCTACTATTATATGTAGCGAGGACCACCTTAGGAGACGAAAAGTCTACTGGTGTAAAAGTTGATTTTATTAGGGTAATTATTTTACTTAGATGATTCTAGTTTTTTTTTTTTTTTTTTTTTAGTTATTTTAGCGCAGGAAATGCTAATGGGATTTTTTTTCGGTTCTTATTTTAAGAGACATAAAAATTTCTACTACCATATAAATATATATTAACAGAATTATGAAAAAATTACAATTAACAAGTTGTTTTTTTCGTTTTAAGGAAATTGGTACTTATTCCGATTTCTTTGATTGGTACCATTTTTATTTGTTGTAGTGACGCCTGTTTCCTCAGATTTTGGGGGAAAATAAAATTATTGGAAAAAATGCAAAAATTTATTTTTTCACAAACGATAATACAAAGAAAAAACAAACATGCTTTTTTCCGTGCATGAATAAAAAAAAAATAATGCATTTTTCCACTTTTAGAATTGGAAGAAAGCAAAAATGCATTTTTGCTCCACACTCGAATTAGAAAAAAAACAACAAAAATGCATTTTTTCACACTCGAATTGTGCATTTTCCAAACAGCAAATTAGAAAAAAAAACCAGCAAGAATGCATTTTTTCACGCTCGAATTTGCAAAAGAAACGAAAGCAAAAATGCATTTTTCCACGCTCGAATAACGAAAGAAAAACAGAAGTAGGAATGCATTTTTCCACACTCGAATAACACAAGAAAAACGGAAGTAGGAATTCATTTTTCCACACTCGAATAACACAAAGAAAACCGGAAGTAGGAATGCGTTTTTCCACGCTCGAATTTGCAAAAGAAACGAAAGCAAAAATGCATTTTTCCACACTCGAATAACACAAGAAAAACGGAAGTAGGAATTCATTTTTCCACACTCGAATAACACAAAGAAAACCGGAAGTAGGAATGCGTTTTTCCACGCTCGAATTTGCAAAAGAAACGAAAGCAAAAATGCATTTTTCCACACTCGAATAACAAAAGAAAAACAGAAGTAGAAATGCGTTTTTCCACGCTCGAATTTGCAAAAGAAACGAAAGCAAAAATGCATTTTTCCACACTCGAATAACAAAAGAAAAACAGAAGTAGAAATGCGTTTTTCCACGCTCGAATTTGCAAAAGAAACGAAAGCAAAAATGCATTTTTCCACGCTCGAATAACGAAAGAAAAAGAGAAGTAGGAATGCATTTTTCCACACTCGAATAACACAAGAAAAACGGAAGTAGGAATTCATTTTTCCACACTCGAATAACACAAAGAAAAACAGAAGTAGAAATGCGTTTTTCCACGCTCGAATTTGCAAAAGAAACGAAAGCAAAAATGCATTTTTCCACACTCGAATAACGAAAGAAAAAGAGAAGTAGGAATGCATTTTTCCACACTCGAATAACACAAGAAAAACGGAAGTAGGAATTCATTTTTCCACGCTCGAATAACACAAAGAAAACCGGAAGTAGGAATGCGTTTTTCCACGCTCGAATTTGCAAAAGAAACGAAAGCAAAAATGCATTTTTCCACACTCGAATAACAAAAGAAAAACAGAAGTAGAAATGCGTTTTTCCACGCTCGAATTTGCAAAAGAAACGAAAGCAAAAATGCATTTTTCCACACTCGAATAACAAAAGAAAAACAGAAGTAGAAATGCGTTTTTCCACGCTCGAATTTGCAAAAGAAACGAAAGCAAAAATGCATTTTTCCACACTCGAATAACAAAAGAAAAACAGAAGTAGAAATGCGTTTTTCCACGCTCGAATTTGCAAAAGAAACGAAAGCAAAAATGCATTTTTCCACGCTCGAATAACGAAAGAAAAAGAGAAGTAGGAATGCATTTTTCCACACTCGAATAACACAAGAAAAACGGAAGTAGGAATTCATTTTTCCACACTCGAATAACACAAATAAAACCGGAAGTAGGAATGCGTTTTTCCACGCTCGAATTTGCAAAAGAAACGAAAGCAAAAATGCATTTTTCCACACTCGAATAACAAAAGAAAACCGGAAGTAGGAATGCGTTTTTCCACGCTCGAATTTGCAAAAGAAACGAAAGCAAAAATGCATTTTTCCACACTCGAATAACAAAAGAAAAACAGAAGTAGAAATGCGTTTTTCCACGCTCGAATTTGCAAAAGAAACGAAAGCAAAAATGCATTTTTCCACACTCGAATAACAAAAGAAAAACAGAAGTAGAAATGCGTTTTTCCACGCTCGAATTTGCAAAAGAAACGAAAGCAAAAATGCATTTTTCCACGCTCGAATAACGAAAGAAAAAGAGAAGTAGGAATGCATTTTTCCACACTCGAATAACACAAGAAAAACGGAAGTAGGAATTCATTTTTCCACACTCGAATAACACAAAGAAAACCGGAAGTAGGAATGCGTTTTTCCACGCTCGAATTTGCAAAAGAAACGAAAGCAAAAATGCATTTTTCCACACTCGAATAACAAAAGAAAAACAGAAGTAGAAATGCGTTTTTCCACGCTCGAATTTGCAAAAGAAACGAAAGCAAAAATGCATTTTTCCACACTCGAATAACAAAAGAAAAACAGAAGTAGAAATGCGTTTTTCCACGCTCGAATTTGCAAAAGAAACGAAAGCAAAAATGCATTTTTCCACGCTCGAATAACGAAAGAAAAAGAGAAGTAGGAATGCATTTTTCCACACTCGAATAACACAAGAAAAACGGAAGTAGGAATTCATTTTTCCACACTCGAATAACACAAATAAAACCGGAAGTAGGAATGCGTTTTTCCACGCTCGAATTTGCAAAAGAAACGAAAGCAAAAATGCATTTTTCCACACTCGAATAACAAAAGAAAACCGGAAGTAGGAATGCGTTTTTCCACGCTCGAATTTGCAAAAGAAACGAAAGCAAAAATGCATTTTTCCACACTCGAATAACAAAAGAAAAACAGAAGTAGAAATGCGTTTTTCCACGCTCGAATTTGCAAAAGAAACGAAAGCAAAAATGCATTTTTCCACACTCGAATAACAAAAGAAAAACAGAAGTAGAAATGCGTTTTTCCACGCTCGAATTTGCAAAAGAAACGAAAGCAAAAATGCATTTTTCCACGCTCGAATAACGAAAGAAAAAGAGAAGTAGGAATGCATTTTTCCACACTCGAATAACACAAGAAAAACGGAAGTAGGAATTCATTTTTCCACACTCGAATAACACAAAGAAAACCGGAAGTAGGAATGCGTTTTTCCACGCTCGAATTTGCAAAAGAAACGAAAGCAAAAATGCATTTTTCCACACTCGAATAACAAAAGAAAAACAGAAGTAGAAATGCGTTTTTCCACGCTCGAATTTGCAAAAGAAACGAAAGCAAAAATGCATTTTTCCACACTCGAATAACAAAAGAAAAACAGAAGTAGAAATGCGTTTTTCCACGCTCGAATTTGCAAAAGAAACGAAAGCAAAAATGCATTTTTCCACACTCGAATAACAAAAGAAAAACAGAAGTAGAAATGCGTTTTTCCACGATCGAATTTGCAAAAGAAACGAAAGCAAAAATGCATTTTTCCACACTCGAATAACAAAAGAAAAACAGAAGTAGAAATGCGTTTTTCCACGCTCGAATTTGCAAAAGAAACGAAAGCAAAAATGCATTTTTCCACGCTCGAATAACGAAAGAAAAAGAGAAGTAGGAATGCATTTTTCCACACTCGAATAACACAAGAAAAACGGAAGTAGGAATTCATTTTTCCACACTCGAATAACACAAATAAAACCGGAAGTAGGAATGCGTTTTTCCACGCTCGAATTTGCAAAAGAAACGAAAGCAAAAATGCATTTTTCCACACTCGAATAACAAAAGAAAACCGGAAGTAGGAATGCGTTTTTCCACGCTCGAATTTGCAAAAGAAACGAAAGCAAAAATGCATTTTTCCACACTCGAATAACAAAAGAAAAACAGAAGTAGAAATGCGTTTTTCCACGCTCGAATTTGCAAAAGAAACGAAAGCAAAAATGCATTTTTCCACACTCGAATAACAAAAGAAAAACAGAAGTAGAAATGCGTTTTTCCACGCTCGAATTTGCAAAAGAAACGAAAGCAAAAATGCATTTTTCCACGCTCGAATAACGAAAGAAAAAGAGAAGTAGGAATGCATTTTTCCACACTCGAATAACACAAGAAAAACGGAAGTAGGAATTCATTTTTCCACACTCGAATAACACAAAGAAAACCGGAAGTAGGAATGCGTTTTTCCACGCTCGAATTTGCAAAAGAAACGAAAGCAAAAATGCATTTTTCCACACTCGAATAACAAAAGAAAAACAGAAGTAGAAATGCGTTTTTCCACGCTCGAATTTGCAAAAGAAACGAAAGCAAAAATGCATTTTTCCACACTCGAATAACAAAAGAAAAACAGAAGTAGAAATGCGTTTTTCCACGCTCGAATTTGCAAAAGAAACGAAAGCAAAAATGCATTTTTCCACACTCGAATAACAAAAGAAAAACAGAAGTAGAAATGCATTTTTCCACGCTCGAATTTGCAAAAGAAACAGAAGTAAAAAAAAACCGAAGTAAGAATGCATTTTTCCATACAGCAAATTAGAAAAAAAAACCAGCAAGAATGCATTTTTCCACGCTCGAATTTGCAAAAAAAAGAAATCAAAAATGCATTTTTCCATACTCAAATAACAAAAAAAAAAGAAGTAAGAATGCATTTTCCAACACTCGAATTAAAAAAAAATAGCAAAAATGCATTTTTCCACTCTTGAATGTGGGAAAAAAAACAAAAATGCATTTTTCCATACTCGAATTAGAAAAAAAAAATATAAGCAAGAATGCATTTTTTCACACAACAAAACATTTTCATACATTTAATAGTTTTTTAAAAATGAAAATATCAGGACCGATTGAAGAAATATTTGGTAAAAATAAACTGAAAATTTTAATATATTTCTTAATAAATTCCGGTCGTAGAAAAAGTAATATAATACGCACTAATTCGATTTAATAAATAAATGCAATTATCACTCTGTAATTAGTTGCATTATTATACGAATGAAATGACTTTATGGCCTTGTATGTTGTGCTTGTCTGGGAACGAATCGAATGAGGAGAATATGGCGCAACGGACCAATCAAACGAGAGAATAGTCCGAAAATATGCCATTATAGTTTATCGTCTGGCTATTAGCACTAAAGGCCGTAAAAAAAAAGAAGAAGAAGAAGAAGAAGATGATGAAGAAAAAAAAAAGAGACTTTGGATGATCTTCGGAATTACTCGCTATAACCTTTTCTTACAAATTAAAAAAAAAAAAAAAAAAAAAATTGTAATTAAGTTTCCAGGATATTTTTAAAAAGGTTTAACAACAACAAAATTGAATCTAGTATGTGCTTGGATATACAGGGTGTTAAATAATTGGAATTTAGTTAATGATTTTTAACAACTTTTAAGGATTTTTAGGATATTTAAGGATTTTTAAAGATTTTTTAGGATTCTTTAAGATTTTTAAAAATTTTCAAGAATTTTTAAGGATTTTCAAGGATTTTTAAGAAGTTTCAAGGATTTTTTATATTTATTAAAGATTTTTAACAAGTTTAATGGATTTTTAGTATATTTGAGGATTTTCAAGGATTTTTTAGGATTTTTAAGGATTTTTTAGGATTTCTTAAGATTGTTAAGGATTTTTAAGGATTTATAAGGATTTTTAAGAATTTTTAACAATTTTTAGAGATTTTTAACAACTTTAAAGGATTTTTATGGATTTTTAGGACATTTGAGAATTTTCAAGGATTTTTTAACGATTTTTTAGGATCTTTATGATTTTTAACAACTTTAATGGATTTTTAGTATATTTGAGGATTTTCAAGGATTTTTTAGGATTATTAAGAATTTTTAACGATTTTTAGAGATTTTTAACAACTTTAAAGAATTTTTATGGATTTTTAGGACATTTGAGGATTTTCAAGGATTTTTTAGGATTCTTAGGGAATTTTAACAACTTTACAGATTTTTTAAGGATTTGCAAGGATTTTTAAGTATTTCTCGGGATTTTAAAGAATTTTAACATCTTTAAATGGTTTTTAAGGGCTTTTACCATATTTGAGGATTTTTAAGGATTTTCAAGAATTTTTTAGGATGTTTTAAGGTTTTTAATAATTTTAAAGATTTTTATCAATTTTACAGAATTTTTAAGGATTTGCTAGAATTTTTAAATTTCCAAGGATTTTTAGGGATTTTTAAGAATTCTTTAGGATTATTAAAGATTTTTAACAAGTTTAAAGGATTTTTAGTATAGTTGAGAATTTTCACGGATTTTCAAGAATTTTTAAGGATATTTAAAGATTTTAAAGTTCTTTAAGGATTTTTAGGGTTGTTTAACACCTTGAAATACTTTTTAAGGATCTTTGAGGATTTAAAGGATTTTTAAAGAATTATTTTTAAAACTTTTTAAGGATTTTTAGGATTTTTAATGATTTTCAAGGATTTTTAAGTATTTCTAAGGATATCTAAAGATTTTAAGGATTTTTAGGGATTTTTAAGAATCTTAGCTTTAAAGACAAGGATTTTGAAACAACTTCAACGATTTTTAAAGATATTTAAGGATTTTTTAGAATTTATTAGGATTTTTTACTATTATCTAGTATTTTAAAGATTTTTAGGATTTTTTAGTAATTTTCAGGATTTTTCAGGATTATTTTGCATTTTTTAGTATTTTTTAGTATTTTTTAGTATTTTTTAGTATTTTTTAGTATTTTTTAGTATTTTTTAGTATTTTTTAGTATTTTTTAGTATTTTTTAGTATTTTTTAGTATTTTTTAGTGTTTTTTAATATTTTTTAGTATTTTTTAGTATTTTTTAGTATTTTTTAGTATTTTTTAGTATTTTTTAGTATTTTTTAGTATTTTTTAGTATTTTTTAGTATTTTTTAGTATTTTTTAGTATTTTTTAGCATTTTTTAGTATTTTTAGTATTTTTTAGTATTTTTTAGTATTTTTTAGTATTATTTAGTATTTTAAAGATTTTTCAGAATTTTTTAGTAATGTTCAGGATTTTTCAG
The DNA here is from genome assembly GCA_963243735.1 of Neocrepidodera transversa. Taxonomy (NCBI): domain Eukaryota; kingdom Metazoa; phylum Arthropoda; class Insecta; order Coleoptera; family Chrysomelidae; genus Neocrepidodera; species Neocrepidodera transversa. The sequence continues at coordinate 144,709 of CAUJLB010000035.1, forward strand.
GATTATTTAGCATTTTTTAGGATTCTTTAGTATTTTTTAGAATCTTTTAGTATTATTTAGTATTTTAAAGATTTTTTAGGATTTTTTAGTAATTTTCAGGATATTTCAGGATTATTTTGCATCTTTTAGGATTCTTTAGTATTTTTTAGTATTTTAAAGATTTTTCAGGTTTTTTTTGGATTTTTTAGTAATTTTCAGGATTTTTCAGGATTATTTAGCATTTTTTAGGATTCTTTAGTATTTTTTAGAATCTTTTAGTATTATTTAGTATTTTAAAGATTTTTTAGGATTTTTTAGTAATTTTCAGGATATTTCAGGATTATTTTGCATCTTTTAGGATTCTTTAGTATTTTTTAGTATTTTAAAGATTTTTCAGGTTTTTTTTGGATTTTTTAGTAATTTTCAGGATTTTTCAGGATTATTTAGCATTTTTTAGGATTTTTTAGTATTTTTTAGAATCTTTTAGTATTATTTAGTATTTTAAAGATTCTTTAGGATTTTTTAGTAATTTTCAGGATATTTCAGGATTATTTTGCATCTTTTAGGATTCTTTAGTATTTTTTAGTATTTTAAAGATTTTTCAGGTTTTTTTTGGATTTTTTAGTAATTTTCAGGATTTTTCAGGATTATTTAGCATTTTTTAGGATTTTTTAGTATTTTTAAGGATTTTTAAAAATTTTCAACAAGATGAAAAAAATTTTAAGGATTTTTAGGATTTTGAAGAATTTTCAAGGATTTTTAAAGATATTTAAGGATTTTTTAGTATTTTTTAAGATTATTTAGTATTATTTAGTATTTTAAAGATTTTTTAGGATTTTTTAGTAATTTTCAGGATTTTTCAGGATTATTTTGCATTTTTTAGTATTTTTTAGTATTTTTTAGTATTTTTTAGTATTTTTTAGTATTTTTTAGTATTTTTTAGTATTTTTTAGTATTTTTTAGTATTTTTTAGTATTTTTTAGTATTTTTTAGTATTTTTTAGTATTTTTTAGTATTTTTTAGTATTTTTTAGTATTTTTTAGTATTTTTTTAGTATTTTTTAGTATTTTTTAGTATTTTTTAGTATTTTTTAGTATTTTTTAGTATTTTTTAGTATTTTTTAGTATTTTTTAGTATTTTTTAGTATTTTTTAGTATTTTTTAATATTTTTTAGTATTTTTTAGTATTTTTTAGTATTTTTTAGTATTTTTTAGTATTTTTTAGTATTTTTTAGTATTTTTTAATATTTTTTAGTATTTTTTAGTATTTTTTAATATTTTTTAGTATTTTTTAGTATTTTTTAGTATTTTTTAATATTTTTTAGTATTTTTTAGTATTTTTTAGTATTTTTTAGTATTTTTTAGTATTTTTTAATATTTTTTAGTATTTTTTAGTATTTTTTAGTATTTTTTAGTATTTTTTAATATTTTTTAGTATTTTTTAGTATTTTTTAGTATTTTTTAGTATTTTTTAGTATTTTTTAGTATTTTTTAGTATTTTTTAGTATTTTTTAGTATTTTTTAGTATTTTTTAGTATTTTTTAGTATTTTTTAGTGTTTTTTAATATTTTTTAGTATTTTTTAGTATTTTTTAGTATTTTTTAGTATTTTTTAGTATTTTTTAGTATTTTTTAGTATTTTTTAGTATTTTTTAGTATTTTTTAGTATTTTTTAGCATTTTTTAGTATTTTTAGTATTTTTTAGTATTTTTTAGTATTTTTTAGTATTATTTAGTATTTTAAAGATTTTTCAGAATTTTTTAGTAATGTTCAGGATTTTTCAGGATTATTTAGCATTTTTTAGGATTCTTTAGTATTTTTTAGAATCTTTTAGTATTATTTAGTATTTTAAAGATTTTTTAGGATTTTTTAGTAATTTTCAGGATATTTCAGGATTATTTTGCATCTTTTAGGATTCTTTAGTATTTTTTAGTATTTTAAAGATTTTTCAGGTTTTTTTTGGATTTTTTAGTAATTTTCAGGATTTTTCAGGATTATTTAGCATTTTTTAGGATTCTTTAGTATTTTTTAGAATCTTTTAGTATTATTTAGTATTTTAAAGATTTTTTAGGATTTTTTAGTAATTTTCAGGATATTTCAGGATTATTTTGCATCTTTTAGGATTCTTTAGTATTTTTTAGTATTTTAAAGATTTTTCAGGTTTTTTTTGGATTTTTTAGTAATTTTCAGGATTTTTCAGGATTATTTAGCATTTTTTAGGATTTTTTAGTATTTTTTAGAATCTTTTAGTATTATTTAGTATTTTAAAGATTCTTTAGGATTTTTTAGTAATTTTCAGGATATTTCAGGATTATTTTGCATCTTTTAGGATTCTTTAGTATTTTTTAGTATTTTAAAGATTTTTCAGGTTTTTTTTGGATTTTTTAGTAATTTTCAGGATTTTTCAGGATTATTTAGCATTTTTTAGGATTTTTTAGTATTTTTAAGGATTTTTAAAAATTTTCAACAAGATGAAAAAAATTTTAAGGATTTTTAGGATTTTGAAGAATTTTCAAGGATTTTTAAAGATATTTAAGGATTTTTTAGTATTTTTTAAGATTATTTAGTATTATTTAGTATTTTAAAGATTTTTTAGGATTTTTTAGTAATTTTCAGGATTTTTCAGGATTATTTTGCATTTTTTAGTATTTTTTAGTATTTTTTAGTATTTTTTAGTATTATTTAGTATTTTAAAGATTTTTCAGAATTTTTTAGTAATGTTCAGGATTTTTCAGGATTATTTAGCATTTTTTAGGATTCTTTAGTATTTTTTAGAATCTTTTAGTATTATTTAGTATTTTAAAGATTTTTTAGGATTTTTTAGTAATTTTCAGGATATTTCAGGATTATTTTGCATCTTTTAGGATTCTTTAGTATTTTTTAGTATTTTAAAGATTTTTCAGGTTTTTTTTGGATTTTTTAGTAATTTTCAGGATTTTTCAGGATTATTTAGCATTTTTTAGGATTTTTTAGTATTTTTTAGAATCTTTTAGTATTATTTAGTATTTTAAAGATTCTTTAGGATTTTTTAGTAATTTTCAGGATATTTCAGGATTATTTTGCATCTTTTAGGATTCTTTAGTATTTTTTAGTATTTTAAAGATTTTTCAGGTTTTTTTTGGATTTTTTAGTAATTTTCAGGATTTTTCAGGATTATTTAGCATTTTTTAGGATTTTTTAGTATTTTTTAGAATCTTTTAGTATTATTTAGTATTTTAAAGATTCTTTAGGATTTTTTAGTAATTTTCAGGATATTTCAGGATTATTTTGCATCTTTTAGGATTCTTTAGTATTTTTTAGTATTTTAAAGATTTTTCAGGTTTTTTTTGGATTTTTTAGTAATTTTCAGGATTTTTCAGGATTATTTAGCATTTTTTAGGATTTTTTAGTATTTTTAAGGATTTTTAAAAATTTTCAACAAGATGAAAAAAATTTTAAGGATTTTTAGGATTTTGAAGAATTTTCAAGGATTTTTAAAGATATTTAAGGATTTTTTAGTATTTTTTAAGATTATTTAGTATTATTTAGTATTTTAAAGATTTTTTAGGATTTTTTTAGTAATTTTCAGGATTTTTCAGGATTATTTTGCATTTTTTAGGATTTTTTAGTATTTTTTAGTATTTTTTAGTATTATTTAGTATTTTAAAGATTTTTCAGGATTTTTTAGGATTTTTTAGTAATTTTCAGGATTATTTAGCATATTTTAGGATTTTTTAGTAATTTTCAGGATTATTTAGCATATTTTAGGATTTTTTAGTATTTCTTAAGATTTTTTAGAATTATTTAGTAATTTAAAGATTTTTCAGGATTTTTTAGTAATTTTCAGGATTTTTCAGGATTATTTAGCATTTTTTAGGATTTGTCAAGATTTTTTAGTATTTTTAGGATTTTTTATTATTTTGAGGATTTTTTAGTATTTTGAGGATTTTTCAGGATTTTTTAGTAATTTTCAGGATTTTTCAGGATTATTTAGCATTTTTTAGGATTTGTCAGGATTTTTTAGTATTTTGAGGATTTTTTAGTATTTTGAGGATTTTTCAGGATTATTTAGTATTTTTAACAACTTAAACGGTTTTTTAGGATATTTAAGGACTTTCAAGGATCTTTAGGGATTTCTGAAAATTTTTAAGAATTTTTAACTACTTCAATTTTTTTTAAGGATTCTTAAAGATTTTTAACAACTTTAAAGGATTTTCAAGGATTTTTTGGGATTTTTATGAATTTTTAACAAATATTTTTAATAATTTTTAACTAGTTTAAAGTATTTTTATGGAAAAATGCATTATTGCTTCATTTTTCTATTTCCTCTGTAGAAAAATGTAATGTTACTCTGTTTTTCAATTTCTTTTGTGAGAAAATGCATTGTTGCTTTGTTTTTCTAATTCCTCTAAAGAGAAATGTATATAATACTCTCATTTCATTTACAAAAAAAAATCAATTGACGTACTTGAAAAATTTACTTCTTATCAATCACTTTCTTGAATGGTTCACGTTTTTCCAAATTTTTGTTAAAGAATAATCAAATCGGTTCTGCTGAACCGAAAAAAAAAAAGAAGAAGAAGAAAAGTGCAATGCGGATATTCTACCGAAGACCCTGAGGAAGGCATATCAAATCAATTTCAGGTATAAGTCATCTGGCGAATCCTTTGTGCTTTAGCATCTATTTAGAAATTGACGGCGTTTAGGACCACCTGGTAACATTTTTTTTTTTTTTTTTTTATTAAATTATATCATTGAGGATATGTAAAAAAAAATTTAAAAATTAGATTATTAATTATAAATGTAATTTTGAAGTGCGATTTTATTGTTTAATAAAAAGTTTTATGAATAAATCAAAGTACGTCACTGTATTAGATTTAATCTATTTTAAAGGGAATTTTTTTATATAGGATGTAAATTTTTTACGTTTGAATTTTTTTTTAAGTGAGATTATTAATTATAAAAATAATTTTAAAGTGCGATTTTATTGTTTAATAAAATATTTAATGAATAAATCAAAGTACGCCACTGTATTTGATTTAATCCATTTTAAAGTGAATATTTTTATACAGGATGTAATTTTTTTACGTTTGAATTTTTTTTTTTAAGTGAGATTATTAATTATAAAAATAATTTTAAAGTGCGATTTTATTGTTTAATAAAATATTTAATGAATAAATCAAAGTACTCCACTGTATTTGATTTAATTAATTTTAAAGTGAATTTTTTTATACAGGATGTAAATTTTTTACGTTCGATTTTTTTTTTTTACATCGATTATTCGACATTTAAGTGAGATTATTAATTATAAGATAATTTTGAAGTGCGATTTTATTGTTTAATAAAATATTTTTTTAACAATTATGATTGTAGTGTATAATTAAATATAAATAAAAATAAAGAGCACAATTTTATTAATTAATTAGTATAATAAAGAAATAAAAATAATTATTTGTCACATTATTACTACCTAAAACATGCAACATAATTTATAATTTCAATCGTCATTTTTTTAACCCTACTTTTCAGACTGTAATTAATTATTATTAACGCTCTATTAAAAACATTAAAAAAGTATTTTTAATTAAATTATGAATTGTTTTCTATTTGGGGACATTTAACACGTTGACTGCCAATTACGAGATATTTTGTAGTGTGTTAAAAAATTGGGTAATCTATTATTAAAATAAAGTTATTTATTGCAAAAATGGTAATTTGTTAGAAAAAAAGGGGGAATTTGTTAGAAAAATTGGGTAATCTTTAAAAAAGGGGTAATTTATTAGAATTTGTAATAAGACACAAAAAAAAAATAGACGTGGGGATAATTTTATATGAGAAAAATGACAAAATCGATAGAAAAGATGGAAAATTTTTGAAAAAAAAATTCGAAAAACAAATTAAAATCGACAATAGGAGAAATCTATTTGATATAAAAAAGTAAAAAAATTGAGACAGAAAATAGGAGAAATTTTAGATGAAAAAATTGAGACAATAAAGCAGTTAAATTGAAAAAAAGGCAATTTGCTCCGGGCAGCGTCAGTACGGAAAATAATATTTCACTATATTAACATATTTATTTTTGTTTATTTTTATGAAATTTTCCATTTATAAATAATTTGATAATTTTACATTTTACTCCACATTATTTTTATTCGTTTTTTTTTTCGGCTTACAATAAATTAAATATTGTTAAAAATTACCTCAAAGTAAGTGTTAGTTAATTATCCAGTATAATTGCATTCCGTAAAATTTTACTACCGCTTTTTACAGAGAGAAACTATATACAAGAAAAAAAAAACTAAAGACTAATTAGCATTATGTTAGCATTAAAATAATTATACAAGGTGATTTAGCGTATTTAAAAAAAAATATATATATTAAAGTGTGAAATATAATTTTAACAAGATTAATAATTTAATGATAAATTAAAAATGATTTAATGAGGAAACAAAAATTGGAAAAAAAAAATTTATATAAGAATTTGTCATTATTTACATTGTGTAAAGTAGAGGAAAATGGTAAATTTGTTATAAAAAGGATCAATATGTTAGAAAAAAGGGTAGTTTTATTAAAAACAATTGGTAATATGTTAGAAAAATGGATTATTCTGTTAGAAAATGGTAATTTTGTTAGAAAAAGCAGCAATATGTTAGAAAAAGGGTAGTTTCGCTAGAAAAATTGGTAATTCATTAAAAAAATGGATTATTCGTTAGAAAAGGGGAAATTTGTTAGAAAAAAGGGCAATATGTTAGAAAAAAAGGTAATTTTGTTAGAAAAATTGGTAAAATGTTAAAAAAAATGGATTATTCTGTTAGAAAAAAAGGGAAATTTGTAAGAAAAAAGGGACAATATGTTAGAAAAAAGGGTAGTTTTGTTAGAAAAATTGGTAATTTGTTAAAAAAATGGATTATTCTGTTAGAAAAGTGGAAATTTGTTAGAAAAAAAGGCATTATATTAGAAAAAAGGATAATTTTATTAGAAAAATTTCTAATATGTTATAAAAATGGATTATTTTGTTAGAAAAAAGAGGTATGTCAGAAAAAAAGGGGAAATTTGTTAGAAAAAAAGGGCAATAAATTAGAAAAAAGGGTTGTTTTGTTAGAAAAATTTCTAATATGTTAGAAAAATGGATTATTTTGTTAGAAAAAAGGGGAAATTTGTTAGAAAAATGGGGTAATATGTTAGAAAAAATGGATTATTCTGTTAGAAAAATGGGGAAATTTGTTAGAAAAAAGAAGTATGTCAGAAAAAAAGGGGAAAATTGTTAGAAAAAAGGGCAATAAATTAGAAAAAAGGGTAATTTTGTTAGAAAATTTTCTAATATGTTAGAAAAATGGATTATTTTGTTAGAAAAAAGGGGAAATTTGTTAGAAAAAAGGAGAAGTATATCAGAAAAAAAGGGGAAAATTGTTAGAAAAAAGGGCAATAAATTAGAAAAAAGGGTAATTTTGTTAGAAAATTTTCTAATATGTTAGAAAAATGGATTATTTTGTTAGAAAAAAGGGGAAATTTGTTAAAAAAAATGGCAATATGTTAGAAAAAAGGGTTGTTTTGTTAGAAAAATTGGTAAAATGTTAGAAGAAATGAATTATTCTGTTAGAAAAAAAGGGAAATTTGTTAGAAAAAAGCGGCAATATGTTAGAAAAAAGGAGAAGTATATCAGAAAAAAAGGGGAAAATTGTTAGAAAAAAGGGCAATAAATTAGAAAAAAGGGTAATTTTGTTAGAAAAATTTGTAATATGTTAGAAAAATGGAATATTTTGTTAGAAAAAAGGGGAAATTTGTTAAAAAATGGCAATATGTTAGAAAAATTGGTAATTTATTAGAAGAATTATTCTATTAGAAAACGGGGTAATTTGTTACAATAATTTAATGATTATTTTCGTTAAAAATTAAGTGTAAAAAAATGCATTTGTGTGTGTGTTTTTTTTGTTCAAAATCGAATGTGGAAAAATGCGTTCTTGCTTCTTTTTTTAAAATCTAGTTTGGGAAATGCATTCTAGCTTTTTTTTATTCAAATGCAGAAAAAATTTACTCTTGTTTTAAGTTTTAAATTTTTGTGTTTATGGTCAGAAAAATGCATCGTTACTATGTTTTTTTAAAATTCATCAGGGAAAATGCATTGTTATTTCGTCTTTTTAAATGTCTGCGTGGAAAAATGAATTGTTGCTTTGTTTTTTAAATTCGTGTGTTGGAAAATGCATTTTTACTTTATTTTTTAATTTGTGTGTGGAAAAATTCAAAGATAATTTGATTTTTAAATTCATATAAGTATCGAAACATATGTACGAAAATTATGAAAATAGACAATAAGAAAAAAACAAAAGATAACTATAATAAATGATCTAAAATATAAAAACACCCGGTATATGTATAATTGTCATACAATATTTATAATAATATTAATAATAAATTAAAATTGTTTACAATTTTTTTTAACAAATTATTTTGATACATTTCAAAAAAAAAAATGGTAGGTACAAGTACTAAGAAAATTTTTATTAAAAATTATATTAACCAAAAGGTAAGTACAAATAAACGTCCCGCCCCCATTAACCACGCCCATGGAAATAAATATTGTCCATTAAAAATTACTCATTACTCGCGTTTACCAATATCACATTCTTCCAGTCACGATACATGCAAGTCCTACGACCAATCACGAACCGTTTATTTACCCACCAGATTATTATTTTATTTTTTTTTTCCCAACCAGCTGCGTTATTATGAATAGTAAATTCAGTTTATATCGTACGAGTAAACGTTAAAAACGTTTTTTCGGGGTTCGTTTGTTTTTCCGGATTGGTAATGAAGGTTTTTTTACGAAAAAAATGGATATGAGACCGATTTTTGGTGGATACCCGTTTCAAGGTAACATATACAGAGTGTTCTAAAACTAATTATAACGGATTTGGGTTTATTAAACATATTAAAATAATAGTAGGGCTGATGATTGATCCTTGTGGAATATCATTTTGGTTAATATGAAATTCTCTTTTTTAAAGTAATTGAATCGGCGGTGGAAAAATTTTCTAAATCGGTTAATAAATAACGGAGAAATATAATATTGTGGTGGGCGTGACGTCACGTCTCCGTACATCTTTTATTTTATGTCACGACATGTCTGGATTTATTTCGTATTTTATATATTGACGCATAATAAAATAAATGCGAGGAATAACGATAATAAAGAAGCGCAGTACGTCCATTTATTTACAAGATCAGTAATTAGGAAAAATTGCATTTTTCCACTGTCAAAATAAAAGTAAGAATGCATTTTTCCACTCTCGATCTTGGAAAAAGCCAAAATGCATTTTTCTGCACAAGAATTAAAAACGAAACAATGGCAAAAATGCATTTTTCCACTCTCGAACTCGGAAAAATCCAAAATGCATTTTTCTGCACATGAATTAAGAAACAAAACTAAAGTAAAAATGCATTTTTCCACTCTCGAGTTTGGAAAAAAATGCAAAAATGCATTTTCCACGCATGAATTAAAAAAACAATAGCAAGAATGCATTTTTCCTCTCTCGAATTTGAAAAAAAAGCAAAAATGCATTTTTTCATACACGAATTTAAAAAACAAGAGAAAAAATGCATTTTTCCACTCTGGAAGTTGAAAAAAAGCAAAAATGCATTTTTTCACACTCGAATTAAAAAATCAAGATCAAGAATGCATTTTTCCACTCTGGAATTTAAAGAAAAAAAACAAAAATGCATTTTTCCACACATGAATTAAAAAAACAAGAGCAAGAATGTATTTTTCCACTCTCGAATTTAAAAAAAAAAACAAAAATGGTTTTTCCACACATTAATTAAAAAAACAAAAGCAAAAATGCATTTTTCCACTCTCGAATTTGAAAAAAAACAAAAATGCATTTTTCCACACATGAATTAAAAAAACAAGAGCAAGAATGTATTTTTCCACTCTCGAATTTAAAAAAAAAACAAAAATGGTTTTTCCACACATTAATTAAAAAAACAAAAGCAAAAATGCATTTTTCCACTCTCGAATTTGAAAAAAAACAAAAATGCATTTTTCCACACATGAATTAAAAAAACAAGAGCAAGAATGTATTTTTCCACTCTCGAATTTAAAAAAAAAAACAAAAATGGTTTTTCCACACATTAATTAAAAAAACAAAAGCAAAAATGCATTTTTCCACTCTCGAATTTGAAAAAAAACAAAAATGCATTTTTCCACACATGAATTAAAAAAACAAGAGCAAGAATGTATTTTTCCACTCTCGAATTTAAAAAAAAAACAAAAATGGTTTTTCCACACATTAATTAAAAAAACAAAAGCAAAAATGCATTTTTCCACTCTCGAATTTGAAAAAAAACAAAAATGCATTTTTCCACACATTAATTAAAAAAACAAAAGCAAAAATGCATTTTTCCACTCTCGAATTTGAAAAAAAACAAAAATGCATTTTTCCACACTTGAATTAAAAAAACAAGAGCAAGAATACATTTTCCCACTCTCGAATTTGGGAAAATAGCACAAATGCATTTTTCCGTACATGAACTAAAAAATAACAAAAGCAAGAATGCATTTTTCTACTCTCGAATTTGGGAAAAAAAGCAAAAATGCATTTTATCGCACTTGAATTCGAAAAAAAAGCAAAAAATACATTATTTATTTATTTTTGTTTTTAACGAAACGGGAGTCGGTCTCCATCTGTTTGTTGAATCTGATTCTTTTTCTGTTGAAACCTAACCTAACATTTTTTGGCAATTTAATAATTTTGACTTTTTTTTTTTCTTTCCAGGTCAAGGACGCGTAAACCAATTAGGCGGAGTTTTTATTAACGGTAGACCATTACCCAATCATATTAGACTAAAAATTGTTGAAATGGCAGCGGCAGGAGTAAGACCCTGTGTAATATCAAGACAACTTCGTGTATCTCACGGATGCGTTTCGAAAATTCTTAATCGCTATCAAGAAACCGGAAGTATCCGACCGGGGGTTATCGGAGGGTCGAAACCTCGAGTGGCTACGGCGGATATTGAAGAAAAAATCGAACAAATGAAGAAAGATCAACCTGGAATTTTCTCTTGGGAAATTCGGGAACGACTAATCAAAGTAAGTATTAAATTATGGAATAAACGTGTGACCACCCTGTATACATTTTGTCTTGATGCCATGAAAAAGAGTAAATTTAGTTATAAAATGGATATGACCATCCTGTATACATTAAAAAAAATTAGTAATAAAATGTATATGACCACCCTGTATATTTTTTGTCTAGATGCCACCAAAAGGAGTAAATTTAGTTATAAAATTATTATAATCACCCTGTATACATTTTATTTTGATGTCACTAAATAGAGTGATTTTTTTCTGAAATGGATATGATCACCCTGTATACATTTTATTTAGAACTTTAATTTGGAAAAAAAGCAGTGATGCATTTTTTCATATTAAAATTTAGAAAAAAACAGCAAGAATGCATTTCTTCACACTCGAATTTGAAGATAAAAGCAAAAATGCATTTTTTCGCATATAAATTTTTCTACATAAAAAAAATTATAAAAAAAAACTGGAATGCATTTTTCCGTAGTTTAATTTGAAAAAAAAGCAGAAATTAATTTTTCCAAAATTAGAAAAAAGCAAAAATTCAATTAGAAAAAACAGCAGGAATGTATTTTTTCACACATGAATTGGGAAAAATGCAACAATGCATTTTTATTCGTAAAAATGAGAAAAATGTCAAGAATACAATTTTTGCACTTGAATTTGAAAAACAAGCAAAAATGCATTTTTTTACATAAAAAAATTAGAAAAAACAGCAGGAATGCATTTTTTCGTATATAAATTTGAAAAAAAAAACATAGTAAGAATGCATTATTTCATATTCGAATTTGGGAAAAACAAGCTAAAATGCATTTTTCCAGATAAAAAATAAAGAACCACAACAAGAAAGGCAAGAATGCAGTTTTTCATATATGAATTGGGAAAAAAAGAAGAAGAAGAATGCAATTTTTCGCATAAAAAATTAGAAAAAATAGCAGGAATGCATTTCTTCGCATATAAATTTGAAAAAAAAAAACACAACAAGAATGCATTTTTCTGCATTTTGATTTAGCAAAAGAACAAAAATGCATTTTTTCGCAAATGAATTAAAAAAATAAACATAAATAAGAATGCATTTTTCCACATAATAAGATAATTAGAAAAAGCAACAGGAATGCATTTTTTTGCACTTTAAATTGGAAAAAAATTAAAAATGCAATTTTTCGCATATGAAATTGAAATAAAAATACAGCAAGAATGCATTTTTTTCCCAGAAATGTATTTTTACATACCTACTCGATTTTTGGAAAAAAGCAATATTGTATTTTTTTACATAAAAAAAATATGGAAAGAAAGAAAAATGCATTTTTTAGCCAATATGATGGGAAAAAAACAACAATGCACTTTAATTTGAAAAAAAAGTAGAAGTGCATTTTTCTACACTGAATTGAGAAAACAAGTAAAAACGCATTTTTTCGCACTCGAATTTAAAAAAAAAATCAATTGAAAAAAAATACCACAAAAATGCATTTTTCTCGATAAAAAATTTCAGGAATGCAATTTTTTCGCACTTCAATTTTAATAAAAAGCAAAAATGCATTATTTGCATATAAATAAAAAAAACATAGCACTAATGCATTTTTACTTGTAAAAAATTAGAAAAAACAGCAGGAATGGATTTTTTTCGCAATTTTAATTTGAAAAACAAAAATATAAATGCATTTTTCTACACATAAATTAGGAAAACAAATAAGAATGCATTTTTCCATATACAAAATTAGGAAAAACAACAAGAATGCATTTTTTCATACAAAAAATTATAAAAAAATGAAAAATGCATTTTTCCGCACTCGAATGGAAATATGCATTTTAATTTCAAAAAGTAGAAAAAGACAGCAGGAATTCATTTTTTCAGACAGAAAAATAAAAAAGCAAAAATGCATTTTTCTACACTCGATTTTTGGTAAAAAGAACAATAATGCATTTTTTCATCGGATAAAATAAAAAAACCAGTTGGAATGTATTTTTTGCACAAAAAAAATTGGAAAAAAAAGATGTATTTTTTCACACAAAGCAACAGTACATTTTTCTATATAAAAATTGGAAAAAGCAGTAGGAATGCAATTTATTGCATACGAATTTAAAAAAAAAGCAAAAATGCATTTTTTCGTATATGTAATTGAAAAAAAAACGCAGCAAGAATACATTTTTCCATATTTAATTTTGAGAAAAAAAGTAAAAATGCATTGTTGCTTTGATTTTCAGTTTCCAATGCAAAAAATGCATTTTTGCTTTGGTTTTCAGTTTCCTGAGTAGAAAAATGCATTTTTGTTTTTTTTTTCAGTTTCCCATGTGGAAAAATGCATTTTTCTACTCAGGGAACTGAAAAACAAAATAAAAATACATTTTTTTGCATAGGAAATTGGAAAACAAAGCAAAAATGCATTTTTTCGTATATGAATTTGTGAGAATGCAGTTTCCCCCATAAAAATTGGAGGAATGCATTTTTTGCATTTTAAATTGAAAAAAAAGCAGAAATAAATTTTTCTACACATAAATTGAGAAAAAAAACAGAAATGTATTTTTTTCGCACAGAAAGATTAAAAAAAGCAAAAATGCATTTTTTTACGCACTCAAATTTGGAAAAAAAACAAGAAGGCAGTTTTTCATACATGAATTGGAAAAAAAGCAGGAATGCATTTTTCTACATAAAAAATTAAAAAAAAAACAGCTGGAATGCATTTTTTCTCAGAGAAAATTAAAAAAAAAACAAAAATGCGTTTTGTCGCAAATGAATTTAAAAAAAAACAGAGCATGAATGCATTTTTGCACTTTAGAATTTGGAAAGAAAGGCAAGAATGCATTTTACTGCATTCGAATTTGAAAAAATGCTAATTGCATTTTTTCATATATGAATTGAGAAAAAGCAACAATGTATTTTTCTTTATAAAAATTAGAAAAAAAAATAGGAATGCATTTCTTTACACTTGAATTTGGAAAACAAGCAAAAATGCATTTTCTGCATAACAAATTGGAGAGAAAACAACAGGAATGCGTTTTCCATATAGAAAATTAGAAAAAAGCAGAAATACATTTTTCCACATAAAAAAAAATTAGGAAAAAACGCAAAAATGCATTTTTTCACATAAAAAAAAATTAGGAAAAAAAAGCAAAAATTCATTTTTTCACACATGATGGTAAACTTAGGAAAAAAACAGCATAAATGCATTTTTTTTGCACACGAATTTGATGAAAAAGCAAAAATGCATTTTTTTGCATATGTATTTGAAAAAAAAACACAGCAAGAATGCATTTTTCCACATAAAAAATTAGAATAAGACAACGATAATATGCATTTTCTCCCATATGAATTTGACATAAAATAAGCAAGAATGCATTTTTCCACACACGAAATTTAAAAAAAAAAGTAGAAATGCATTTTTTGGTACAAAAAATTTAAAAAAAAAACAGCAAAAATGCATTTTTTCGTATATGTATTTGAGAAAAAAACACAGCAAGAATGCATTTTTCAACACACGAAATTAAAAAAAAAAAAAGTAAAAATGCATTTTTTGGTACAAAAAATTTAAAAAAAAAATCAGCAAAAATGCATTTTTTCGTATATGTTTTGAAAAAAAAAAACACAGCAAGAATGCATTTTTCCACACACGAAATTTAAAAAAAAAACTAAAAATGCATTTTTTGGTATAAAAAATTTGAAAAAAAACAGCAAAAATGCATTTTTTCACACACGAAATTAAAAAAAAAAAAAAGTAAAAATGCATTTTTTGGTAAAAAAAATTAGAAAAAAAAAACAGCAAAAACGCATTTTTTCGCATTTGTATTTGAAAAAAAAAACGCAGCAAGAATGCATTTTTCCACACACGAAATTTAAAAAAAAAGGAAAAATGCATTTTTTGGTATAAAAAATTAGAAAAAAAAACAGCAAAAATGCATTTTTTGGTATAAAAAATTTGAAAAAAAAAGGAAAAATGTATATAAAATACAATGCTCTTATTTTCGAAGTATAACGCAATTTAAAAATTTATATACCAAAAAAAAAACACGATTAGTAAATTACATCTTTTGGTATATTTTCAAATTTTTAAATAAAGTAAAGATCTCTATATTTTCGTTAAAAAAAAATATAAAAAATATGTAAAAAAAAATCCGTCGCGCAATAAAAGCCCGGAGCAAAAACCGCAGATAAGAGAAAGAAAGAAAGTAAAAAAAAAAAGAAAAAAGTCTCTTCTTCTTCTTCTTCTTCTTCTTTTTCTTATTCGGTGGGTCGCGATGGTATCTCTTCGTTTTCCAGATGTGTCCCAGTTGGTAATTTGAGGGCGGCACTTCGGCACGCTCGCCACGTCAACCTGACCATTATCATTGTAATGTGTCCTTAGGCTAAAGGGCTATTGAGCCCTTTCATCGTTCGCCGACGTTTCGCATTTTTCGACCGTGCTTTGCCATTATCTTCGGCTGTGGCTGCGGCTTCGAATGGAGCAAGGCCAACCGTGATGGTTCTAGTAGCACCGACCGATAATCGGAACAGATAACGAAATTCAAGATTACAATTTTTTTTTTTTTTCCTTTTTTCTTTTTTTTTTTCGACGGTGGCAATTGTAATAATAGAAATACTGAAGATATTTAATCGAAATAATCGAAACACCTGCTTCGTTTTGAATATTTTTTTAAACATGCAATTTTTTTTTTTTTTTTTTGATAATTGCATTTATGCTTTTTTTTCCCAATTCATGTATACATTCTTGCATTTCTTTCTAAATTCTAAAATGGAAAAATGCATTTTTTGATTTTTATATACGAAAAATGCATTTTTGCTTTTTCAAATTCGAGTGCAAAAAAATGCATTCTTGCTGTCTTTTTCTCATTTTTTATGGGAAAAAATGCATTCTTGCTGTGTTTTTTTTTCAAATACAAATGCGAAAAAATGCATTTTTGCTTTTTCATCAAATTCGTGTGCAAAAAAATGCATTCCTGCTGTTTTTTTTCCAAAGTTTGCCATCATGTGTGAAAATATGAATTTTTGCGTTATTTCCTAATTTTTTTTTTATGTGAAAAAATGCATTATTGCTTTTTCTTCCAAAAATCGATTGTGGAAAAATGCATTTTTGCTTTTTATTTTTCTGTCTGAAAAAATGCATTCCTGCTATTTGTTTCTACTTTTTTAAATTAAAATGCAAAAAAATGCATTCGAGTGCGGAAAAATGCATTTTTCCTTTTGTTATAATTTTTTGAATGAAAAAATGCATTCCTATTGTTTTTCCTAATTTTGCATATGGAAAAATGCATTCTTATTTATTTTCTTAATTTATGTGTAGAAAAATGCATTTCTATTTTAATTTTTCAAATTAAAATGCGAAAAAATGCATCCCTGTTTTTTTTTTAATTTTTTATGAAGAAAAATACACTCTTGATTTTTTTTTTATTCATATGCGAAAATTGCATTTTTACTTTTTTTCCAAATTAAATTATGAAAAAATGCATTCCTGCTGTTTTTTTAAATTTTTTCAAAGTAAAAATGCATTACTGCTATGATGTTTTTTATTCATATGCAAATAATGCATTTTTGCTTTTTATTAAAATTGAAGTGCGAAAAAATTGCATTCCTCAAGTTTTTTCTAATTTTTTATGGAGAAAAATGAATTTTTGTTGTATTTTTTTTCAATTCATTTTTTTTTAAAATTCGAGTGCGAAAAAATGCGTTTTTACTTGTTTTCTCAATTCAGTGTAGAAAAATGCACTTCTACTTTTTTTTCAAATTAAAGTGCATTGTTGTTTTTTTCCCATCATATTGGCTAAAAAATGCATTTTTCTTTTTTTCCAAATTTTATTTATGTGAAAAAATACGATATTGCTTTTTTTCAAAAATCGAGTAGGTATGTAAAAATACATTTCTGGGAAAAAATGCATTCTTGCTGTATTTTTATTTCAATTTCATATGCGAAAAAATGCATTTTTATTTTTTTTCCAATTTAAAGTGCGAAAAATTGCATTCTTCTTTTTTTCCCAATTCATGTATGAAAAACTGCATTTTTGACTTTCTTTTCAAATTATAAAGTGAAAAAATACATTCTTGTTGTTTTTTCTAATTTTTTTATGTAAAAAAATGCATTTTTGCTTGTTTTTCAAATTCGAGTGCAAAAAAATGCATTCTTACTCGTGTAGAAAAATGCATTCCTGCTTGTTTTCTCAATTCATTTATAGAAAAATACATTTCTGCTTTTTTTTCCAATTTAAAGTACAAAAAAATGCATTCCTGCTGTTTTTTCCAATTTTTTATGGGGAAAAATGCATTTTTGCTGCCTTTTTTTTTAATTCATATGCGAAAAAATGCATTTTTGCTTTCGTTAATTCGACTGCTGAAAAATACATTCCTGCTGTTTTTATTTCAAATTAATATGGGAGAAAATTTAAAATAATTCGAGTGCAATAAAATGCATTCTTGCTGCGTTTTTTATTTCAAATCCATATACAAAAAAAGCATATTTTCTTGTTTTATAATTTTCCGTGTGAAAAAATGCATTCCTGCTGCTTTTTCTAATTTTCTTTTGTGGAAAAATGCATTATTGCTATTTTTTCAATTCATGTTATGGAAAAAATGCATTTTTCTTTTTTTCCTAATTTTTTTTTTTTGTTAAAAAAAAGGGATTCCTGCTGTTTTTAATAATTTTTTATGCAGAAAAATACATTCCTACTTTTTTCCTAATTAAAGTACGGAAAAAATGCATTTTTGCTTTTTTCTTATTCGAGTGCGAAAAAATGCACTTTTGCTACTTTATTTCTTCAAATTCGAGTGCGAAAAAATGCATTCTTGTGTGTTTTGTCAATTCATGTGTAGAAAATGCATTTCTGCTTTTTTTTAATTTAAAATGTAATAAAATGCATTTCTGTTGATTTTTTTAATTTTGTATGTGGAAAAATGCATTCCTGCTTGTTTTTCCAATTGTAATATAGAAAAATGCATTTCTACCTTTTTTTTCATTTTAAATTGCCATAAATTGTATTCTCGTTGCTTTTTCAAATTGTTTATTTGAAAAAATGCATTCTATCTGTTTTTCTTTTTATTTTTTTGTTCAAAAGAAAACAGAAAAATGCATTTTATCTTTTTCTTTAAACTCGAGTACGAAAAAATACATTCCTGCATTTTTTTCAATTTAATGTGCAAAAAATGCATTTCTGCTTTTTTTCCAATTTAAAGTGCAAAAAATGCATTTCTGCTATTTTTCTACAATTCTTTATGTGGAAAATTGCATTTTTGCTTGTTTTCCAAATTCGAGTTGCAAAAATACATTTTTCTTTCCATTCTTTTTTTCCAATTTCGGTTGTGGAAAAATGCATTCTTGCCTGTTTTTTTTTAATTCATATGCAAAAAAATGCATTCTTGTTTTTTATCCAAAATCGAATACGGAAAAATACATAACTGTCTTTTGTTTCAAATTTATATATGAAAATATGCATTCCTGCTGCGTTTTCCAATTTTTTTAAGTGTAAAAATGCATTTTGCTTTTATTTTTTTTAAATTTATGTGTGAAAAATGCATTTTTTTTCTTGTTTTAAGTGGAAAAATGCATTCGTGCATCTGTCTTTTTTTTAAACTCAACTATGGAAAAATGCATTGTTGCTCTTATTTTTTTTTCAGATTCAAGTGGGAAAAAATACATTCTTGTTTCTTATTTTCTTTCAAATGCATTTTTGTTTTTTTTTTCTTCTTCTTTTAAGTGGAAAAATGCATTTTTACTTCTTTTTTTTTAACTCTGGTGTGAAAAAATGTATATTTGATTATTTTTTCCAATATTTTGTGTAAAAAAATGCAATTTTGTTATTTTTTCAATTTTTTTTTGGTCAAAAAATGCATCTTTGCTTCTAATTGCTAATTGCTAATTAGATATTCCAGTAGCTAGAAATTTTATTAAGATATTAATTTTTTTTATTATAAAAACAAACATGATTATTCATTATGCTAATAAGAAAATATATTCGAGTATTATTAAATATTATTTTTAACGAAAAAGAAAAAAGGAAATATAAAAATTAAATTTATTTTATTGTTATATCATATTTAATAACACGCGGTTACATCAGAACCCAATTAATAAAAATAAAAAAAAAAAAAACGTAATTTCGAATATTTTTATGGTTATTGAATAAAAACAAAAGTGTGACAATACAGAGAGGTAATAAAAATTATTATTACCAAAACACACCTTTTTAACTATATTCTCGATTTTAGTTTAAAATAAAAAAATTAAAAAAAAAATAAATGGAACTTTAGAGAGGGGTGTGAAAATATAATTTATTTTAACTTCAAGTGATTGAAAAATAATTTATAGTTTAATATATTAATTATCAAAAAAAACCAAGCAAAAATTAGAAAAAAAAAGAATAATGCATTTTTTCATTTAGAAATTTCAAAAAACAAGAAATAATTCATTTTTTTCTACAAAAATTTGAATAACAAAGCAATAATGCACAAAAATTTAGATAAAACAACAGAAATGCATTTTTACACAAAAAATTAGGAAAATCAATCAAAAATGCATTTTTTCACACATGGATTTTAAAGAAAATAGAAACAAGAATGAATTTTTCACACCCGAGTTAAAAAAAAGAGAAGCAAAAATGCATTTCACTACTTAAAAAAAGTGGGAAAATGCAAAAATTTATTTTTTTCACATATAAATTTGAAAAAAAAATAGAAGGAAAAATGCATTTGGCAGAAAAAAGCAGAAATGCATTTTTGCGTACTTTAATTCCAAAAAAAAGCAGAAATTCATGTTTTTATACAAGCAAGAATGAATTTTCTCGCACTCGAATTTTTAAAAAACCAAAAATGGATGTTTTCGCACTCGAATTTGGAAAACAAGCAAGAATGCATTTTTCCACATAAAAAATTAGCATAAAATAACAGCAGGCATATGTCTTGTCGCACAAAAAAAATTAGGAAAAAAAGAAAAATGCATTTTTCCATACTCGAATTTGGAAAACAAGCAAAAATGTATTTTCCGGATAAAAAATTTGAGAGAAAACAACAGGAATACATTTTTTCATATATGAAATTAGAAGGAAAGCAATAATGCACAAAAAAAAATAGAAAAAAAGCAGAAGAAATGCCTATTTCTCAAAAAAAAAAACTTGGAAAAAAGAAAAATGCATTTTTTCACACGTGAATTCGTATAGGAATTTGAAAAATAAACACAGCAAAAATGCAATTTTCCCCATAAAAAATTGTAGAAAAACAGCAGGAATGCATTTTTTGAACTTTAAATTGAAAAAAAAGCAGGAATGTATTTTTTTGCACTCGAATTTAAAGAAAAAGGTAAAATGCATTTTTCTATTTTTTTTTGAACAAAAAAATAAAAAGAAAAACAGATAGAATGCTTTTTTTCAAATAAAAAATTTGAAAAAGCAACGAGAATACAATTTTTCGCAATTTAAAATGAAAAAAAAGGTAGAAATGCATTTTTCTATATTACAATTGGGAAAACACACAAGAATGCATTTTTTCGCACTCGAATTTGAAGAAATAAAGTAGCAAAAGTGCATTTTTTTCGTACTTTAATTTGGAAAAAAGTAGGAATGTATTTTTCTGCATAAAAAATTATTAAAAACAGCAGGAATCCCTTTTTTTTAACAAAAAAAAAAAATTAGGAAAAAAAGAAAAATGCATTTTTTCCATAAAGTGAATTGAAAAAATAGCAATAATGCATTTTTCCACAAAAGAAAATTAGAAAAAGCAGCAGGAATGCATTTTTTCACACGGAAAATTATAAAACAAGAAAATATGCTTTTTTTGTATATGGATTTGAAATAAAAAACGCAGCAAGAATGCATTTTATTGCACTCTAATTATTTTAAATTTTCTCCCATAATAATTTGAAATAAAAACAGCAGGAATGTATTTTTCAGCAGTCGAATTAACGAAAGCAAAAATGCATTTTTTCGCATATGAATTAAAAAAAAAGGCAGCAAAAATGCATTTTTCCCCATAAAAAATTAGAAAAAACAGCAGGAATGCATTTTTTTGTACTTTAAATTGGAAAAAAAAGCAGAAATGTATTTTTCTATAAATGAATTGAGAAAACAAGCAGGAATGCATTTTTCTACACGAGTAAGAATGCATTTTTTTGTACTCGAATTTGAAAAACAAGCAAAAATTCATTTTTTTTACATAAAAATTAGAAAAAAACGCAGGAATGCATTTTTTGTACTTTGATTTAAAGAAAAAAGCAAAAATGCATTTTTCCAGATAAAAAATAAAGAACCACAACAAGAATGCATTTTTTCACTTTAAAATTTGGAAAGAAAGTCAAAAATGCAGTTTTTCATACATGAATTGGGAAAAAAAGAAGAATGCAATTTTTCGCACTTTAAATTGGAAAAAAAATAAAAATGCATTTTTTCGCAAATGAAATTGAAATAAAATACAGCAAGAATGCATTTTTTCCCAGAAATGTATTTTTACATACTCGATTTTTGAAAAAAAGCAATATCGTATTTTTTCACATAAATAAAATTTGAAAAAAAAGAAAAATGCATTTTTTAGCCAATATGATGGGAAAAAAACAACAATGCACTTTAATTTGAAAAAAAAGTAGAAGTGCATTTTTCTACACGGAATTGAGAAAACAAGTAAAAACGCATTCTCTCACACTCGAATTTAAAAAAAAAATGAATTGAAAAAAAATACAACAAAAATTCATTTTTCTCCATAAAAAATTAGAAAAAACTTGAGGAATGCAATTTTTTGTACTTTAAATTGGAAAAAAAAGCAGAAATCTATTTTTCTATAAATGAATTGAGAAAACAAGCAGGAATGCATTTTTTTACATAAAAAAATTAGAAAAAACAACAAGAATGTATTTTTTTCAGACAGAAAATTAGAAAAAAGAAAACAAAAATGTATTTTTCCACATTCGATTTTTAGAAACAAAGCACAGAAAAAATTAGGCAAAACAACAGGAATGCATTTTAGGTATATGAATTTGGAAAGAACAAGCAAAAATGCATTTTTTCACTTTATAATTTGAAAAGAAAGGCAAAAATGCAGTTTTTCATACATGAATTGGGAAAAAAAGAAGAATGCAATTTTTCGCATAAACAATTAGAAAAAATAGCAGGAATGCATTTCTTTGCATATAAATTTGAAAAAAAAAAACACAGCAAAAATGCATTTTTCTGCATTTTAATTTGGCAAAAGAACAAAAATGCATTTTTTCGCTATGAATTTAAAAAATAAACATAAATAAGAATGCATTTTTCCACATAATAAGATAATTAGAAAAAGCAACAGGAATGCATTTTTTTGCACTTTAAATTGGAAAAAAAAAGAAAAATGCATTTTTTCCTATATGATGGGAAAAACGTAACAATAATTAATTTGAAAAAAAAAGTTGAAGTGCATTTTCTCCATAAAAAAATTAGAAAAAACTTCAGGAATGCAATTTTTTCGCAATTCAATTTGAATAAAAAATAAAAATGCATTATTTGCATATAAATAAAAAAACATATCAGTAATGCATTTTTACCTATAAAAAATTAGAAAAAACAGCAGGAATGCATTTTTTCATTATTTAATTTGAAAAAGAGCAAAAATGCATTTTTTCACACCCGAGTTAAAAAAAGAGAAGCAAAAATGCACTTAAAAAAGTGGGAAAAAGCAGCAAGAATGCATATTTTCATATATAAATTTGGAAAAAAAGCAGAAATTCATTTTTCTACACAAGCAAGAATGCATTTTTTCGCACTCGAATTTTAAAAAAAAGCAAAAATGGATTATTTCGCATAAGAATTTGAAAAAAAAAAACCAGCAAGAATGCATTTTTCCACACTAAAATTTGATAAAACAGCGCCAATGTTAATTTCTTGTGCGCCCTCTAGCGGCAATACTATTAAGAATTCAGGCAAAAGTATAAAATAAAAGATATAGGAAATTTTATGCTTTACAATTTTTTATCAACATATTTTGCTCTAAAATACGTTATTTATCATTAAAATCTGGAAATAGTCTGGAAAACACTCAAGTTAAATATTTTACGCAATCTAACGGCGAAAATATTAAGAATTTTAAATAAACTTTTATATAAAAATTGTAGGGAATTTTATATTCTACAACATTGAATTAGAACATTTTGCACTTAAAGTGCATTGTTTACTTTTAAAATCTGGAAATAGTCTGGAAAACACTCAAGTTAAATATTTTACGCCCTCTAGCGGCGAAAATATTAAGAATTTTAAATAAACTTTTATACAAAAATTGTACAGAATTTTATATTCTACAATTTTGAATTGGTACATTTTGCACTAAAGTGCATTGTTTATCATTAAAATCTGGAAACTGTCTGGAAAACATACTTACTAAATTTTTACGCCCTCTAGCGGCAAAAATATTGGAAATTATGAAAAATGTTTAAAACAAAAGTTTTGGGGAATTCTATATTCTACAACTTTGTTTAAAAAAAATTTTCAAAAAAGTGCATTTTTTATTAGAATTTAATTAACCAATTAACTATTGATTTTATTTAAAAAATATAAACAAGTATAAACAGGAATTTTTTTATGTCGTTTAATATTCCGTCCATTATTAAAAAAAAAGAAAGAGATTGTCAGTATGGACGATCGTAAAAAAAAAAACAATATACCTCAAGGCTCCCTTAATGTACCTTTATCATGACATAAATATAAGAAATTACACGACATATTCCTGAAATAACATACTACATAAATATTAATAGCTTTCAGCTAAATATTTCAGAATATCTGAAATATCTGAAAATTAATAAATATAATAATAATTGATGGGAGGATATCCTTAGCTCAACGTACAAGTTACGGATTTAAAATTAGTATACGAACAGGTATATTATGTAAGCATGGGCGTACTTGAAATATTTAATAAGGTTGATATAGTATTAATTAAAATATATCTACGGGATGTTACTTATTATGAAAAATTTATTAAAAATTTAATTAGTAAGTGACAAAAAAAATTTATTTCTGTAAGGCCCTCTAACGGTGAAATTATTAAGAGTTGTAAAAAAAAAATTATACAAAAGTTGTAGGGAATTTTGTGCACTATAACTTTATATAAAACCATTTTGCACTATATTGTATAGTTTGTCCTAAAAATCTGGAAACATTCTGGAAAACCAAAATCATACTTTTTTAGTGCCCTCTAGCACTGAAACTATGGAAAATTTGGAAAAAAGATTATGAAAAAAATTATAGAAAATTTTATGGTCTGCAAATTTGCTTAAAAAAAATTGCACCAAAGTGCATTATTTGTCCTCAAAATATGGAATAAGTTGAAAAAACATATATGCACACTTTTTCACACCATCTAGCGGCAAAAATATTGATAATTCTGGAAAATGTTTAGGACAAAAGATTTAGATAAATTTATGCTCTACAACTTTGATTTATAACATTTTGCACCAAAGTTCTTTTTTTGTCCTAAAAATCTGTAAAAAATTGTAAAAACCATCATGCACACTTTCACGCCCCCTACTGGCGAAAATATTGAAAATTATGGAAAAAGGTTTATACAAAAGTTGTAGGGAATTTAATATTCTACAAGTTTTTATTAAAACATTTTCTTCTATAATACATTGTTTATTCTCAAAATTTAAAAAATAAAAATAAAATCCTAAACATATATTTTAGCCGCCCTCTAGCGGCGAAATTATTGCGAATGCTGAAAAACGTTTCTGACCAAAATTATAGACAATTTTATGCTCTATAACATTATACTAGAACATTTTACACTAAACTGTATTATTTGTCCTCAAAATTTAAAAATAATCGTGAAAACTACATGTATTATTTTTTAACTCCATTTAGTGGCGAATCTATTAACAATTCTGAAAAAAAATAATTACAAAAGTTGTAGAGAATTTTGTTTTCTTCAACTTTTATTTAAAAAATTTTCTTATAAAATGTATTATTTGTACTAAAAATCTACATTTTTTGTATAATTTGTAAGAAAAAAAATATTTTTAAATAAAACCAATATTTATTTAAATAAATAAAATTAATCAGAACAATTTCGATACAAAAAATAAAAATAAATATTACGTCATTTTTTTTATTAAATTTTTTTAATTCCTGAATCTAAAGTTTTTATAAAAAAATCCAAATCAAAAATTAAAATTTTTTCTAACTAGATATATATATATATTTTTTTTGTTAATTAATTTTCCCTCTAGTACGCCAATGAATACAAATTTTTCCAACAACTTTATATATACATTTTTTTTAATAATATTTTTTTCCTCTAGTACGCCTATGAATAAAAATGTTTCTAACTACATATTTGTAAATTTTTTTTAATAAATTAAGTTTCCCTCTGGTACGCCAATGAAAAAAATTTTTTCTAACAACTTTATATATATAATTTTTTTTTTATAATTTAATTTTCCTAGTACGCCAATGAATAAAAGCACAGGTGTTAGTCGCTTTTATGCAAAAATAACTGTGCATAGGAAATTATAGAGATTTTCCTCAGACATTATTATACGCCAACTCGGATATGCTTGTGTGAAATATGATCGTGCTATCTTTTTTTATCTTATACCGTAGCCAGAGAGAGAAAGCGCTACAAAAAAAAAAAAATTGACTTACGATTTAGATAAAATAATATTTCATATTTGTATATTTTTTGCTTTCTATTTCTTACTATAAAAAAATTATTATTAAACTAAATTGTTGTTATTCTTGTGGTATGAGTTAAATGGTATAAAATGTAGCGTAACGAAAAAGCTTGTTTTCTATTTTAATTCTATATGTCAATCATATGGTGTCATTATTGTAATTTTAAAATTGAAAAGTAAGGAAAAATAAAGCAAGATATGGAAAATAGGGAAAACTGGGGAAAAATATGGAAAAATATAGAAAAATAGGGGGAAAATATAGTAAAATATTGACAAATAGGGAAAAAATAGATAAAAATAGGCAAAATAAAGAAAAATAAAAGAAAATGGGAAAAATAAAGGAAATATTGAAAAATAGGCGAAAACAAAAAAAATAATGAAAAAAAAAGAGAAATTAGGAAAAAATAGTGAAAAATGGGGAAATATAAAGGAAAAAATACAAAGAATTGAAAAAAAATTGACAAATTGGAAGAAATTGGAAAAATTAGAGTAAATTGGAAAAACGGGTAAAATTTGGATAAAACTAGAAAAAATTGGAAAAGTTTGGAAAAATTGGAAAAAATTTTAAAAAATTGGAAAAAATTAGAAAAAATGTAAAAAAACGAAAAAATCGGAAATATTGGACAAAACGGGAAATATTTGGATAAAATTGAATAAAATTGGATAAAATTAAAAAAAAATTGGAAAAAAATTGGAAAAAAATTGGAAAAAAATTTGAAAACATTTCAAAAAATCGATAAAATTGGAAGAGAGGGGGGACTTGGTTCTTGACGGCTGTCCCTCGACAAACATTTTTTTTTTAAATTTGTGTATGGAAAAACGACCTCTTGTTTTTTTTTCAAATTCGTATGTGAAAAAAGGCATCGCGCGGCGAAACTCTGATGTATTCTATAAAAAGTTTAATACAAAAAATATAGGAAATTTTATGCTCTCTACTTTTGTCACAATCCTTTTTTCGAATTACGTATAATTTTGCCGCTAGAGGGCGCGAATAAAATTAATATTCCCGCCATCTAGCGGCGAAATTCCAAGGAATTATGAAAAAAGTTTTATACAAGAGTTATAAGGAATTTAATGCTCTATAACTTCTGTAATAAACTTTTTTTCGAATTACGTATAGTTTTGCCGCTAGAG
Organism: Neocrepidodera transversa; assembly: GCA_963243735.1. NCBI lineage: Eukaryota > Metazoa > Arthropoda > Insecta > Coleoptera > Chrysomelidae > Neocrepidodera > Neocrepidodera transversa. Next base: position 171,479 of record CAUJLB010000035.1, read on the forward strand.
GGCGCGAATAAAATTAATATTCCCGCCATCTAGCGGCGAAATTCCGAAGAATTCTGAAAAAAGTTTCATACAATAGTTATAAGGAATTTAATGCTCTATAACTTTTGTAATAAACTTTTTTTCGAATTACGTATAGTTTTGCCGCTAGAGGGCGCGAATAAAATTAATATTCCCGCCCTCTAGCGGCGAAATTCCAAAGAATTATGAAAAAACTTTTATACAAAAGTTATAAGGAATTTAATGCTCTATAACTTTTGTAATAAACTTTTTTTCGAATTACGTATAGTTTTGTCGCTAGAGGGCGCGAATAAAATTAATATTCCCGCCATCTAGCGGCGAAATTCCAAGGAATTCTGAAAAAAGTTTTATACAAAAGTTGTAAGGAATTTTATGGACTATAACTTTTGTAATAAACTTTTTTTCGAATTACGTATAGTTTTGCCGCTAGAGGGCGCGAATAAAATTAATATTCCCGCCCTCTAGCGGCGAAATTTCGAGAAATTCTAAAAAATGTTTTATACAAAAGTTGTAAGAAATTTTATGGTCTATAACTTTTGTAATAAACTTTTTTTCCAATTAGGTAAAGTTTTGCCGCTAGAGGGCACGATTAAAATTAATATTCCCGCCATCTAGCGACGAAATTCCAAGGAATTCTGAAAAAAGTTTTAGACAAAAGTTGTAAGAAATTTAATGCTCTATAACTTTTCTAATAAACTTTTTTTCGAATTGCGTATAGTTTTCCCGCTAGAGGGCGTGAAAAAAAACATTCCTGCCCCTTTAGCGGTGAATTTTTTACAAAACGATTGCACTGTTGCCAAATACACATTTTCCCTACATATTGGAAACTTTTGACGCTAATTAATAAAAAAATTGCAATTATAAAATTATAGCTACATTGCCAAACGTATGTTTTCCCAGATTTTACAATTTTTTATGTAAAACACAAGTTTATTTTTTACAAAACTATTACGCTGTTTCCAATTATATTTTCCGCAATTCTAGAAAAAAAAATTTATGCTAAAATAACAGCGCTGTTGCCAAATTATTTTTCGATATTTATTGGTGACATAATAAATTATCTAAAAAAAAAAAATCCCTACTTATATATAAAATTAGCATTTTCTCTTCTTACTTATAACATTAATGACCTTTTATTTATATATTTATATAATTGTTTTTTAAATGAGAAAGATTATTACATAGTTAATTTTCAAATATTAATCGCTACTTAAATCGTACAAACTGAAAAGAAAGTAACTATTAAAAAAAAAAAAAAAAATTGAATGGCTTCTGTGTTTTCGCCAATAGACATGATTATAAACTTTTACTGTAATTTTAGTTCGTTAAACCGACGTGCGGTGTCATTTAAAATTATTAAAAAAAAGAAATAACAATAATAATAATAATAAACAGTATAGTTTAAGAAATAGTTTTTTGTATGCTTAAAAATTACAGGATAATAATAATTTCCAGATTAAAAAAAAGAAAGTTGAATATGAAATTTTATTTTATCTAAATTATTAGAAAGAAAAAAATAAATGAAAATTGACAATGTTAATGAAAAAAAATTCAGTTCCTTTTTTCAATAAAGCCACAGCGCTGTCATTTTAGCACGAAACAAAATTTCCCTAGAATTGCGGAAAATATAATTGGCAACAGCGTAATATTGTGGTTAAAAAAAATTGAGTTCAACATAAAAAATTCTAGAATCTGGGAAAACATACATTTGGCAACGTGGCTTTTTTATGGGATTTTTTTTACCATTTTGCCGCTACAGCGTAGAACTGTTAATTTATTTCACGCGCCCTCTAGCGGCGAAACTATACGTAATTCGAAAAAAAGTTTATGACAAAAGTTGTAGAGAATAAAATTCTTTACAACTTTCGTTTAAAATTTTTTTCAGAATTCCCCGGAATTTCGCCGCTAGATGGCGGGAATATTAATTTTATTCGTGCCCTCTAGCGGCTAAACTATACGTAATTCGAAAAAAGTTTATTACAAAAGTTATAGTCCATAAAATTCCTTACAACTTTTGTACATAACTTTTTTCAGAATTCCCCGGAATTTCGCCGCTAGAGGGCGGGAATATTAATTTTATTCACGCCCTCTAGCGGCAAAACTATAACTAATTCGAAAAAAAGTTTATCACAAAAGTTATAGAGCATAAAATTCTTTACAACTTTTGTTTAAAAATGTTTTCCGAATTCCTTGGAATTTCGCCGCTAGAGGGCGGGAATATTAATTTTATTCACGCCCTCTAGCGGCAAAACTATAACTAATTCGAAAAAAAGTTTATGACAAAAGTTATAGAGCATTAAATTTCTTATAACTTTTGTATAAAACTTTTTTCAAAATTCCCCGGAATTTCGTCGCTAGAGGGCGGGAATATTAATTTTATTCACGCCCTCTAGCGACAAAACTATACTCAATTCGAAAAAAAGTTTATGACTAAAGTTGTAGAGAATAAAATTCCTTACAACTTTTATTTAAAAATATTTTCAGAATTTCTCGGAATTTCTCCGCTAGAGGGCGTGAAAATAATTTAATATGTAGGTTTTCCCGACATTTATAGATCTGAAGATGGTTATTTAACCGAAATCTTCATTTTTTTTTTAAATACATCATGATATATTATTTATTAAAAAAATATAATTATAGTAGGCACACGTGAAAAAAAATATACATGATATAAAAATACATTATCGATTTCTATTTCTTATTTACCAATAACGGGAAATGATTATGTTGGCTATAAAAACAAAATTTCAAAAAAAAATTTTTTTTTTGTCCAAACAGGAAGGAGTTACCGACCCACCGAGCGTATCATCTATAAGCCGATTACTACGAGGCGGAAATCGAAGGGACGATCCAGATTCCAAAAAGGATTATACCATCAATGGTATCCTTGGCGGTAAGTCATTAAAAAAACATACAATAATCCATAAGATATAAATACATACGGCCGCGCATTATGGGCGGAATACTGAAAAAATTTCAAATGTTTTAAATATCAATACAAAACATTACAACCGTAACAAACAAATAGACAGATAGACAGACAGTTATATAATATTTTAAGATTTATAATATACCCAGTCGTGATTAGAGACGGCGTTAGATTTAAAATAAAAATTAAGTTATCTCCAGAATTAAAAAAAATTTAAATTATTTATTATTATTATAAATAAATTCTCTATAACTTTTATATTAATTTTTTTTTTATTAAGCATAGTTTTAGCCGCTAGAGGGCGTGAAAGGAATATATTTGTTGATTATTCGGTCTTTTGTGTAGATTTTCAGTACAATTATGCGTAATTCAAAAAAAAAGTTTATGACAAAAATTATAGAGCAAAAAATTTTCTACAACTTTTATGTTTAACTATTTTTTGTTTTATGAACAATTTTGACGCTAGAGGGCTAAAAAAAACACGTCGGATTTTTTAACATTTTTAAATTTATAGGGCAAACATTGAATTTTGGTGCAAAATGTCCTGATGCAAAGTTATGGAACGTCAAATTTTCTACAAATTTTGTCTGAAATTTTTTCCATTATTCCTAATAGTTTCGCCGCTAGAGGTCGCTAAAAAATAAATATGTAGGTTTTCCAGATTTTTTCAGATTTTGAGGACAAAAAATGCACTTTAGTGCAAAATGTTTTAGTGCAAAGTTATAGAACATTAATTTCTGTATAAAAGATTTTTTAGAATTCCCAATAGTTTCGCCGCTAGAGGTCGCTAAAAAATAAATATGTACGTTTTCCAGACTTTTCCAGATTTTGAGGACAAACAATGCACTTTAGTGCAAAATGTCTCAGTACAAAGTTGTAGCGCATAAAATTTTTCACATTTTTTGTATCACACTTTTTCCTGAATTCTTTAAAGTTTTGCGGCTAAAGGACGCGAAAAAAAAATATTGTGCCGATTTTTCCTATTTTTTCTATCTCTTCTGATTTTCTATTTATTATAATTGTTCAAATTTTTTCCGGTTTTTTTTTGATTCTTTTTGATTTTCATTTATTTTTATTTGACTATTTCTAATTCTTCTAATTTTTTCTGACTTTTTTCTAATATTAAATATTTTATTACTAAAAGCTAAATTTATTTTTATTTTTAAAAATTTTTTTTTTTAATATTTCCTGTATACTAAATCACTACTCAATATTCCCATACATATATAAATCAAGATTTTTAAGTCGAACCTTTGTGGCCTTTACCGGCCCATTATCCCCTTGTCATTCGATACCAAAACAAATGCCGAGCGGTACTTTTGTCCATATCGAACCGACAAACGCACTACAAATGTCCAACCAATAAAATTACACTAAATAGCATGCTGGGAAAAGTGATTTTTGCCCTTTTGTGCAAAATGTCGCTCTATTGGTGTTTGTGTGAACTAAAAATTATTCAATGGTACCAAATGAAAGTTAATCCAGTAAAATGTTTGGTTCTGTTAGAGTTAATGGACTTTTATTAATTTTTTCCAGATTTTGAGAACAAACAATGCACTTTAGTGCAAAATGTTGCAATGCATATTGAATTTACGCTACCCTGTATATAGTATTAAATTTTAAAAATATAAATTTTAAATATAACATCCTGTATATTTCTATACTGATAAATTCTTATTACCTATACTAGGTCGGTTCATTCTTTTGCCATTAAGAAGAATGTAAAAAAGTAGTTTAAGTTTCGATTGTTAGAAAGAGATAGAGACAGAAAAAGATAAAGACAAAGTGTAAGAAAGAGAGAGAGAGATAGATAGAGAAACGTTATACACGTGTTCCGTAATAATCTGTCTCATTAACATATTAAGACTCCGGCTTTGTAAGAGACTCGCGGCCGCCCCGGTTTGACTTCATTGATTAGACTTTAAAAACTTTTTTTTTTATGAACATTAAAAAGACTTTTCACACACACACACACAGAGGGTTATTATAGTCTCGTCCATATCCATTTGCGTTCGATTTTAATGCGAAACTATTTGTGAATGTGAAACTGCAACAAGAGAATATACCGAAAAGAGTTTTGGTAAAAAATCATTTCGGTTCTTTGTCGGTATTTTAGTGGAAAGGTAATTTACTTTTAATTTTTTTTTTTTTTTTTGGTTTATTTTTAGTTTCGCGCCTCGATAATAAACGCCTTGTATATAAATGTTAAGACGAATGAGAGACAATTTTATGTTTTTTAAAAAATATATTTTAAATAAAGCATTTTCGAAGAATAAGTTTATTATTAAAGTTATAGAAAAAAAAATTTCCTACAATTTTTGTATTCACTTTTTTTCAGAATTTTCAATAGAGAGCGGTAAAAATATGTACATGGGGTTTTGGAATTTATTAAATTTTGACGACAAATAATGCATTTTAGTGAAAAATGTACCAAAGCTAAATTGTAGATCATAAAATTCTCTACAACTTTTGTATTAAACTTTTCCAGAATTTTCCTTAGTTTCGCCGCTAGAGGGAGCAAAATGAATTGTTTTTGGTGCCCTCTAGCGACGAAACTATTAAGAATTTTGGAAAAAGTTTAATATAAAAGTTGACAATTTAATGCTCTACAATTTTTTTTAACAAATTTTGCAATACATCTGGACAATTCTGGAAAACCCACATGTTAATTTTCTTACGCCCTCTAGCGACGAAAATATTAAGAATTGTGAAAAAGCTTTTTTACAAAAATTGTAGGGGATGATATATTCCACAATTTTGAATCAAAACATTTTGCACTAAAATCCATAGTTTATCATTAAAATCTGGAAAAGTCTGGAAAACACACATATGTTAATCCTTTACGCCCTCTAGGGGTGAAAATATTAAGAATACTGAAAAATCTTTTGTACAGAAATTGTAGGTAATTTTATATTCTACAATTATGATTCAAATCATTTTGCACTAAAGTGTATTGTTTATCTTTAAAATGTGGAATGGTCTGGAAAATACACATGTTAATTTTTCAACGCCCTCTAGCGGCGAAAATATTAAGAAATCTGAAAAACGTTTTTTACAAAAATTGTAGGTAATTTTATATGTAACAATTCTGAATTAGAACATTTTGCACTAAAGTACATTGTTTACCTTTAAAATCTGGAAATAGTCTGGAAAACACTCAAATTAAATATTTTACGCCCTCTAACGGCGAAAATATTAAGAATTTTAAATAAACTTTTATACAAAAATTGTAGAGAATTTTATATTCTACAATATTGAATTAGAACATTTTGCACTTAAAGTGCATTGTTTACCTTTAAAATCTGGAAATAGTCTGGAAAATACTCAAGTTAAATATTTTACGCCCTCTAACGGCGAAAATATTAAGAATTTTAAATAAACTTTTATACAAAAATTGTAGAGAATTTTATATTCTACAATATTGAATTAGAACATTTTGCACTTAAAGTGCATTGTTTACCTTTAAAATCTGGAAATAGTCTGGAAAATACTCAAGTTAAATATTTTACGCCCTCTAATGGCGAAAATATTAAGAATTTTAAATAAACTTTTATACAAAAATTGTAGAGAATTTTATATTCTACAATATTGAATTAGAACATTTTGCACTTAAAGTGCATTGTTTACCTTTAAAATCTGGAAATAGTCTGGAAAATACTCAAGTTAAATATTTTACGCCCTCTAACGGCGAAAATATTAAGAATTTTAAATAAACTTTTATACAAAAATTGTAGAGAATTTTATATTCTACAATATTGAATTAGAACATTTTGCACTTAAAGTGCATTGTTTACCTTTAAAATCTGGAAATAGTCTGGAAAATACTCAAGTTAAATATTTTACGCCCTCTAATGGCGAAAATATTAAGAATTTTAAATAAACTTTTATACAAAAATTGTAGAGAATTTTATATTCTACAATATTGAATTAGAACATTTTGCACTTAAAGTGCATTGTTTACCTTTAAAATCTGGAAATAGTCTGGAAAACGTTCAAATTAAATATTTTACGCCCTCTAACGGCGAAAATATTAAGAATTTTAAATAAACTTTTATACAAAAATTTTAGAGAATTTTATATTCTACAATATTGAATTAGAACATTTTGCACTTAAAGTGCATTGTTTACCTTTAAAATCTGGAAATAGTCTGGAAAATACTCAAATTAAATATTTTACGCCCTCTAACGGCGAAAATATTAAGAATTTTAAATAAACTTTTATACAAAAATTGTAGAGAATTTTATATTCTACAATATTGAATTAGAACATTTTGCACTTAAAGTGCATTGTTTACCTTTAAAATCTGGAAATAGTCTGGAAAATACTCAAGTTAAATATTTTACGCCCTCTAACGGCGAAAATATTAAGAATTTTAAATAAACTTTTATACAAAAATTGTAGAGAATTTTATATTCTACAATATTGAATTAGAACATTTTGCACTTAAAGTGCATTGTTTACCTTTAAAATCTGGAAATAGTCTGGAAAATACTCAAGTTAAATATTTTACGCCCTCTAATGGCGAAAATATTAAGAATTTTAAATAAACTTTTATACAAAAATTGTAGAGAATTTTATATTCTACAATATTGAATTAGAACATTTTGCACTTAAAGTGCATTGTTTACCTTTAAAATCTGGAAATAGTCTGGAAAATACTCAAGTTAAATATTTTACGCCCTCTAACGGCGAAAATATTAAGAATTTTAAATAAACTTTTATACAAAAATTGTAGAGAATTTTATATTCTACAATATTGAATTAGAACATTTTGCACTTAAAGTGCATTGTTTACCTTTAAAATCTGGAAATAGTCTGGAAAATACTCAAGTTAAATATTTTACGCCCTCTAATGGCGAAAATATTAAGAATTTTAAATAAACTTTTATACAAAAATTGTAGAGAATTTTATATTCTACAATATTGAATTAGAACATTTTGCACTTAAAGTGCATTGTTTACCTTTAAAATCTGGAAATAGTCTGGAAAACGTTCAAATTAAATATTTTACGCCCTCTAACGGCGAAAATATTAAGAATTTTAAATAAACTTTTATACAAAAATTTTAGAGAATTTTATATTCTACAATATTGAATTAGAACATTTTGCACTTAAAGTGCATTGTTTACCTTTAAAATCTGGAAATAGTCTGGAAAATACTCAAATTAAATATTTTACGCCCTCTAACGGCGAAAATATTAAGAATTTTAAATAAACTTTTATACAAAAATTGTAGAGAATTTTATATTCTACAATATTGAATTAGAACATTTTGCACTTAAAGTGCATTGTTTACCTTTAAAATCTGGAAATAGTCTGGAAAACGTTCAAATTAAATATTTTACGCCCTCTAACGGCGAAAATATTAAGAATTTTAAATAAACTTTTATACAAAAATTTTAGAGAATTTTATATTCTACAATTTTGAATTAGAACATTTTGCACCAAAGTACATTGTTTATGATTAAAATCTGCAAAACACATTGTTAATTTTTTTACGCCCTCTAGCGGTAGAAATATTAAAATATATAATTCATACGTTAAAATAGTATATAAATAATTTTATAAAATAAAAAAAAAACCATCAATATAGTATTTAAAAAAATCTAAATCCAACAACAGGTTGTTACAACTCGTACAACATCGCTAATCCAAAACAACAAAAAAAAAAATAGAAGAAAAAAAAATGCAAAAATCAGAGTCAGCGTGTGTTGTCACCGAAGCTTATAAATGTTAGGGACAAATAAATAAAACACGGTGCGGCCCATAAATCTCGAAGTCACAGAGGGTGGGCCATGTAAAGTGGAACCGCCAAAGTAGCCGCTCCACAATGGGTGTATTATGGTATTATGGGTGTATGAGACCGCCAAAAGAACGGAGCTGTGAAACCGACACATCTAATGTGGCTGATCAATTTCTAACACTTTAACACGTTGACTGCTTATAACGAGATATATTGCGTAATTTGATTACTTATTGGTAGTTAACGTGTTAAAGGATAAATGGGGTATTTTGTGTTTTTTTTTTATTACTTCTACTAAGGAAAAATACATTGTTGCTTCTTTTTTTCAAATTCGTGTGAGGAAAAATGGATTGTTGTTTTTTTTGTTTAATGTATTTGTAAAAAACTACATTGTTGATTAAATTTTAAATTTTTGTATGAAAAAACGCACTCTTGTTTTATTTTTCAAATTTATGTAGGGAAAAATGCATTTTTTTCGAAAATCAATTGCAACAATGCATTTTTCCATACAAAAAAAAAAAACTAGAAAATGCAGTAAAAATGCATTTTATTAAAAATAAATTTTTAAAAATGCAAAAATGCATTTATCCACATAAGAAATTAGAAAACTCAGTAAAATGCATTTTTCCATACAAAAAAAAAAAACTAGAAAATGCAGCATAAATGCATTTTTTTTGAAAATGATTTAGGAAAAAGCAAGAATGCATTTATTCTTTCTGTAGGGAAAAATGCATTGTTGCTTTATTTTTCTAATTTATATGGAGAAAAATGCATTGTTGGTTCATTTTTAAATTTTTGTATAAAAAAAAACGCACTTTTGCCTTGTTTTTTAAATTCGCGTGTGAAAAAATACATTATTGCTTTGTTTTTTTAATTTTTGTATGAAAAAATGGATTGTTGCTTTATTTTTATAATTTATATGAAGAAAAATACATTTTTGGTTCATTTTTAAGTTTGCAAATGGAAAAACGCATTCTTACTTTATTTTTTAAATTTGTATGTGAAAAAATGCATTGTTGCTTTGGTTTAATTTAATTTTCGTATGGAAAAATACTTTTTCCCAATATTTTGGTGAAAAAATGCATTTTACTAAATGCATTGTTTTTTGCCATTTTTTAAATTCATGTAAGAAAAAAATGTTTTCTTACCATTTTAATTTTTACTAAAAAAAAAAAAAAGAAAAAAATGACTCCATTGCCGGAAAAGTACATCTCCGATTTATAAATATAAAAAAAAGTGACAATAGCGACTTGTGTGGGCTCGAAATACCTTTTCCATCTAATTGAGCCGCAGGCGGGTCTAGAGCCAGCGGTGTTGGTTGGTGATGATTAATATTCCACCAAATGATGATTAATGTCAGATTCACAAGGATGAGTTGATTTTATGGAAACAAAAAAAAAAATTTACAATTTAATGCTAACCATCCGTATAAGTAGCTAAATTTTCACACTTATTATTATTATTATTATTATTATTATTGTATAATGGACCGATAAATAACAAACATAATTAGCAATAGAATAATAATAATAATAATATTTTTTCTATATTTTACCCTATTACTAGTAAATCCCAGAAGCCAAAGGTTTATGCAATGAAGGGATGGCTATTATTATTATTATTATTATTATTATTAATAAGAAATTATGATTATACAGAGTGGCGCTAATTTAATTAGGATAAAAAATATGCATTTTTAAGACGATTTGGTTGGATTTTTTTTTTAATTCAAATATCAGGTCCGGTTTCTGAGAAATTTTAAAAATAGGAAAATAACGATTTTCGTTTTATTTAATTAAATATATTAATTTTTAATAATAGAAGAAATATTGAATAAAAAAAGCAACAATTCATTTTTCCACACTCGAATTTGGGAAAAACAATAAGAATCCATTTTTTCGCACTCGAATTTGGGAAAAACAGCAAAAATGCATTTTTTCGCACTCGAATTTGAATGAAAGGAGCAAGAATGCATTTTTCCACACTCGAATTTGGGAAAAACAGTAACAATGCATTTTTTCATACTCGAACTTTCAAAACAAAGCAATAGTGCGTTTTTTCATATAAAATTTTTTAAGGAGTCTTAATAATAAAGCAATAGTGCATTTTTCCACAAAAAACTAGACAAAAGAGCAAAAATGCATTTTCTTTCATACGAATTTAAAAAAAAACACGAGCAACAATGCATTTTTCCAGCCAAAAAATTAGAAAATACACATACAAATGCACTTTTTCATAGATGATTGGAGCAAAAACGTAGGAATGCATTTTTCCACATAAGATATTAAAAAAACACCCGAAATTAAAAAAAAAAAAAAAAAAAAAAAAAAAAAAAAAAAAAAAAAAAAAAAAAAAAAAAAAAAAAAAAAAAACATTTTCGTTCTTATTAAAATCGGACCATTAATAATGTAGATAAACGCTAATGCCTTTTTATCATAACTACTGCGCAGTAACTTACTTTACAACAATTTTTCCCATTCATATAGCGAATAAAATATTTATTACAACACTTATTAATTAATATGTAATATTTTTTTTTAACACGTCTACTGAAACAAAAAAAATTCTTACATTGTTACGATTCCGGTTAAAAATAAAAATAAATCTTAAGTTTAATTTAAGCGAAATATTTTTTCTAGAAATCCTTTTGTCAAAATACTCCTTCGGCTCAGATATAACACATCACACGGTATATAAATTTAGTTGGTTCATTATAGAGCCTACAAAGCGGTCGGCAAGCGATTCACTGAGAAAAAGAGAAAGATAGAGAGAGATAGATAGAGATGAAAAGTGAATAAGCACCTAAAGAAAACAATTAAGGTCGAATAAATTGTTGGGCCATAACGGCATCAGAGCCTCCTCAATCACGTGTGATATTTGTATGGGTCAGCATTATATTTTTTTTTTTTTTATTTTTTTTTTTTTTTTTTTTTTTAATGAATGATGAATGGAAAATAATGCGTGATAGGCACGAGCCAAGAATAGTTAATCACATTATCGTAAATATAAACGGATAGAAGAATTAGCGCCAAATGATTTGAATATATATATATATTGAATATACAGGGTGATGTAAAATCAATTGAAAACTATTTATTGGGATTTCAAGTTTTTGGAATGTAAAATTTATTTTAGTTCACCCTGTACAATAAGTACACGTATTTTTATTAAATAAAATTTATTAATTATATTAAATATTAAATATACAGTGTGATGCAAATTTAATTGAAAAATGTGTATTCGCAAGCGCATGCAAATTTTCAAGAAGATTTATTTTTTTTTATTAAAATATCAAGTCCGGTTTCTGATAGATTTCGTAAAACTATAATTGACAGGACTGTACTTTGATAAATTTCTAAAATATTGCTTAATTTTTTTCAAATTTGTATGAGAAAAAATGCTTTCTTATTATTTTTTCAGAAATTCGAGTGTGATAAAATGCATTTTTGCTATTTTTATTGTTTTTTTTTTTATGGAAAAATGCATTGTTGCTTGGTTTTTTTCAAATTCGTGTGAGAATAAAAATGCATTCTTTCTGCTTTTGTGTAATTTTTATATGGACAAATGCATTTTTGCTTTTTTCAGAATTTATATGCGAAAAAATGAATTTTTGATGTATTTTCTGATTTTTTGTGTCGAAAAAAGCATTCTTACTTTTTCTCAATTCATACGAAAAAAATCGTATATTTGCTGTTTTTTTTATTTCTCTTATGTCTGTTGTTAATTTCATTTTAAATTCTTTTGAGAAAAAATGCATTCTTGCTTTTCTCGATCGAATGCGAAAAAATGCATTCTTGCTTCTTTCATTAAAATTCGAGTGCGAAAAAATGCATTCTTATTGTTTTTCCCAAATTCGAGTGTGGAAAAATGCATTTTTGGTGTTTTTCCCAAATTCGAGTGAGGAAAAATGCATTCTTGGTTTTTTTAATCAAATTCGAGTGTGGAAAAATGCATTCTTGCTCATTTCATTCAAATTCGAGTGCGAAAAAATGCATTCTTATTGTTTTTCCCAAATTCGAGTGTGGAAAAATGCATTCTTATTGTTTTTCCCAAATTCGAGTGTGGAAAAATGCATTCTTGCTCCTTTCATTCAAATTCGAGTGCGAAAAAATGCATTCTTATTGTTTTTCCCAAATTCGAGTGTGGAAAAATGCATTCTTATTGTTTTTCCCAAATTCGAGTGTGGAAAAATGCATTCTTGCTCCTTTCATTCAAATTCGAGTGCGAAAAAATGCATTCTTATTGTTTTTCCCAAATTCGAGTGTGGAAAAATGCATTCTTGCTCCTTTCATTCAAATTCGAGTGCGAAAAAATGCATTCTTATTGTTTTTCCCAAATTCGAGTGTGGAAAAATGCATTCTTATTGTTTTTCCCAAATTCGAGTGTGGAAAAATGCATTCTTGCTCCTTTCATTCAAATTCGAGTGCGAAAAAATGCATTCTTATTGTTTTTCCCAAATTCGAGTGTGGAAAAATGCATTCTTGCTTCTTTCATTAAAATTCGAGTGCGAAAAAATGCATTCTTATTGTTTTTCCCAAATTCGAGTGTGGAAAAATGCATTTTTGGTGTTTTTCCCAAATTCGAGTGAGGAAAAATGCATTCTTGGTTTTTTTAATCAAATTCGAGTGTGGAAAAATGCATTCTTGCTCATTTCATTCAAATTCGAGTGCGAAAAAATGCATTCTTATTGTTTTTCCCAAATTAGAGTGTGGAAAAATGCATTCTTATTGTTTTTCCCAAATTCGAGTGTGGAAAAATGCATTCTTGCTCCTTTCATTCAAATTCGAGTGCGAAAAAATGCATTCTTATTGTTTTTCCCAAATTCGAGTGTGGAAAAATGCATTCTTATTGTTTTTCCCAAATTCGAGTGTGGAAAAATGCATTCTTGCTCCTTTCATTCAAATTCGAGTGCGAAAAAATGCATTCTTATTGTTTTTCCCAAATTCGAGTGTGGAAAAATGCATTCTTGCTCCTTTCATTCAAATTCGAGTGCGAAAAAATGCATTCTTATTGTTTTTCCCAAATTCGAGTGTGGAAAAATGCATTCTTATTGTTTTTCCCAAATTCGAGTGTGGAAAAATGCATTCTTGCTCCTTTCATTCAAATTCGAGTGCGAAAAAATGCATTCTTATTGTTTTTCCCAAATTCGAGTGTGGAAAAATGCATTCTTGCTTCTTTCATTAAAATTCGAGTGCGAAAAAATGCATTCTTATTGTTTTTCCCAAATTCGAGTGTGGAAAAATGCATTTTTGGTGTTTTTCCCAAATTCGAGTGAGGAAAAATGCATTCTTGGTTTTTTTAATCAAATTCGAGTGTGGAAAAATGCATTCTTGCTCATTTCATTCAAATTCGAGTGCGAAAAAATGCATTCTTATTGTTTTTCCCAAATTCGAGTGTGGAAAAATGCATTCTTGCTCCTTTCATTCAAATTCGAGTGCGAAAAAATGCATTCTTATTGTTTTTCCCAAATTCGAGTGTGGAAAAATGCATTCTTATTGTTTTTCCCAAATTCGAGTGTGGAAAAATGCATTCTTGCTTCTTTCATTAAAATTCGAGTGCGGAAAAATGCATTCTTACTGTTTTTTCCAAATTCGAGTGAGGAAAAATGCATTCTTGGTTTTTTTAATCAAATTCGAGTGTGGAAAAATGCATTCTTGCTTCTTTCATTAAAATTCGAGTGCGGAAAAATGCATTTTTGCTGTTTTTTCCAAATTCGAGTGCGAAAAAATGCATTCTTGCTCCTTTTATTCAAATTCGAGTGCGAAAAATGCATTCTTGGTTTTTTTAATCAAATTCGAGTGAGGAAAAATGCATTCTTGCTCCTTTCATTCAAATTCGAGTGCGAAAAAATGCATTCTTGGTTTTTTTAATCAAATTCGAGTGAGGAAAAATGCATTTTTGCTGTTTTTTCCAAATTCGAGTGTGGAAAAATGCATTCTTGCTTCTTTCATTAAAATTCGAGTGTGGAAAAATGCATTCTTGCTTCTTTCATTAAAATTCGAGTGTGGAAAAATGCATTCTTGCTTCTTTCATTAAAATTCGAGTGTGGAAAAATGCATTCTTGCTTCTTTCATTAAAATTCGAGTGTGGAAAAATGCATTCTTGCTCCTTTCATTCAAATTCGAGTGCGAAAAAATGCATTCTTATTGTTTTTCCCAAATTCGAGTGTGGAAAAATGCATTCTTGCTCCTTTCATTCAAATTCGAGTGCGAAAAAATGCATTCTTATTGTTTTTCCCAAATTCGAGTGTGGAAAAATGCATTCTTATTGTTTTTCCCAAATTCGAGTGTGGAAAAATGCATTCTTGCTCCTTTCATTCAAATTCGAGTGCGAAAAAATGCATTCTTATTGTTTTTCCCAAATTCGAGTGTGGAAAAATGCATTCTTATTGTTTTTCCCAAATTCGAGTGTGGAAAAATGCATTCTTGCTTCTTTCATTAAAATTCGAGTGTGGAAAAATGCATTTTTGCTGTTTTTTCCAAATTCGAGTGCGAAAAAATGCATTCTTATTGTTTTTCCCAAATTCGAGTGTGGAAAAATGCATTCTTACTCTTTTTTCCAAATTCGAGTGAGGAAAAATGCATTCTTGGTTTTTTTAATCAAATTCGAGTGTGGAAAAATGCATTCTTGCTTCTTTCATTAAAATTCGAGTGCGGAAAAATGCATTCTTACTGTTTTTTCCAAATTCGAGTGAGGAAAAATGCATTCTTGGTTTTTTTAATCAAATTCGAGTGTGGAAAAATGCATTCTTGCTTCTTTCATTAAAATTCGAGTGCGGAAAAATGCATTTTTGCTGTTTTTTCCAAATTCGAGTGCGAAAAAATGCATTCTTGCTCCTTTTATTCAAATTCGAGTGCGAAAAATGCATTCTTGGTTTTTTTAATCAAATTCGAGTGAGGAAAAATGCATTCTTGCTGTTTTTCCGAAATTCGGGTGAGGAAAAATGCATTCTTGCTCCTTTCATTCAAATTCGAGTGCGAAAAAATGCATTCTTGGTTTTTTTAATCAAATTCGAGTGAGGAAAAATGCATTTTTGCTGTTTTTTCCAAATTCGAGTGTGGAAAAATGCATTCTTGCTTCTTTCATTAAAATTCGAGTGTGGAAAAATGCATTCTTGCTTCTTTCATTAAAATTCGGGTGTGGAAAAATGCATTCTTGCTCCTTTCATTCAAATTCGAGTGCGAAAAAATGCATTCTTATTGTTTTTCCCAAATTCGAGTGTGGAAAAATGCATTCTTGCTCCTTTCATTCAAATTCGAGTGCGAAAAAATGCATTCTTATTGTTTTTCCCAAATTCGAGTGTGGAAAAATGCATTCTTATTGTTTTTCCCAAATTCGAGTGTGGAAAAATGCATTCTTGCTTCTTTCATTAAAATTCGAGTGTGGAAAAATGCATTTTTGCTGTTTTTTCCAAATTCGAGTGCGAAAAAATGCATTCTTACTGTTTTTCCCAAATTCGAGTGAGGAAAAATGCATTTTTACTGTTTTTCCCAAATTCGAGTGTGAAAAAATGCATTCTTACTGTTTTTCCCAAATTCGAGTGAGGAAAAATGCATTTTTACTGTTTTTCCCAAATTCGAGTGTGAAAAAATGCATTCTTACTGTTTTCCCAAATTCGAGTGTGAAAAAATGCATTCTTGCTTCTTTCATTAAAATTCGAGTGCGGAAAAATGCATTCTTGCTCATTTTTTTCAAATTCGAGTGAGGATAAATGCATTCTTGCTTCTTTCATTCAAATTCGAGTGCGAAAAAATGCATTCTTATTGTTTTTCCCAAATTCGAGTGTGGAAAAATGCATTCTTGCTCCTTTCATTCAAATTCGAGTGCGAAAAAATGCATTCTTATTGTTTTTCCCAAATTCGAGTGTGGAAAAATGCATTCTTATTGTTTTTCCCAAATTCGAGTGTGGAAAAATGCATTCTTGCTCCTTTCATTCAAATTCGAGTGCGAAAAAATGCATTCTTATTGTTTTTCCCAAATTCGAGTGTGGAAAAATGCATTCTTATTGTTTTTCCCAAATTCGAGTGTGGAAAAATGCATTCTTGCTGTTTTTCCGAAATTCGGGTGAGGAAAAATGCATTCTTACTGTTTTTTCCAAATTCGAGTGAGGAAAAATGCATTCTTGGTTTTTTTAATCAAATTCGAGTGTGGAAAAATGCATTCTTGCTTCTTTCATTAAAATTCGAGTGCGGAAAAATGCATTTTTGCTGTTTTTTCCAAATTCGAGTGCGAAAAAATGCATTCTTGCTCCTTTTATTCAAATTCGAGTGCGAAAAATGCATTCTTGGTTTTTTTAATCAAATTCGAGTGAGGAAAAATGCATTCTTGCTGTTTTTCCGAAATTCGGGTGAGGAAAAATGCATTCTTGCTCCTTTCATTCAAATTCGAGTGCGAAAAAATGCATTCTTGGTTTTTTTAATCAAATTCGAGTGAGGAAAAATGCATTTTTGCTGTTTTTTCCAAATTCGAGTGTGGAAAAATGCATTCTTGCTTCTTTCATTAAAATTCGAGTGTGGAAAAATGCATTTTTGCTGTTTTTTCCAAATTCGAGTGCGAAAAAATGCATTCTTACTGTTTTTCCCAAATTCGAGTGAGGAAAAATGCATTTTTACTGTTTTTCCCAAATTCGAGTGTGAAAAAATGCATTCTTACTGTTTTTCCCAAATTCGAGTGAGGAAAAATGCATTTTTACTGTTTTTCCCAAATTCGGGTGAGGAAAAATGCATTCTTACTGTTTTTTCCAAATTCGAGTGAGGAAAAATGCATTCTTGGTTTTTTTAATCAAATTCGAGTGTGGAAAAATGCATTCTTGCTTCTTTCATTAAAATTCGAGTGCGGAAAAATGCATTTTTGCTGTTTTTTCCAAATTCGAGTGCGAAAAAATGCATTCTTGCTCCTTTTATTCAAATTCGAGTGCGAAAAATGCATTCTTGGTTTTTTTAATCAAATTCGAGTGAGGAAAAATGCATTCTTGCTCCTTTCATTCAAATTCGAGTGCGAAAAAATGCATTCTTATTGTTTTTCCCAAATTCGAGTGTGGAAAAATGCATTCTTATTGTTTTTCCCAAATTCGAGTGTGGAAAAATGCATTCTTGCTCCTTTCATTCAAATTCGAGTGCGAAAAAATGCATTCTTATTGTTTTTCCCAAATTCGAGTGTGGAAAAATGCATTCTTATTGTTTTTCCCAAATTCGAGTGTGGAAAAATGCATTCTTGCTCCTTTCATTCAAATTCGAGTGCGAAAAATGCATTCTTGGTTTTTTTAATCAAATTCGAGTGTGGAAAAATGCATTCTTGCTCCTTTCATTCAAATTCGAGTGCGAAAAAATGCATTCTTATTGTTTTTCCCAAATTCGAGTGTGGAAAAATGCATTCTTATTGTTTTTCCCAAATTCGAGTGTGGAAAAATGCATTCTTGCTCCTTTCATTCAAATTCGAGTGCGAAAAAATGCATTCTTATTGTTTTTCCCAAATTCGAGTGTGGAAAAATGCATTCTTATTGTTTTTCCCAAATTCGAGTGTGGAAAAATGCATTCTTGCTTCTTTCATTAAAATTCGAGTGTGGAAAAATGCATTTTTGCTGTTTTTTCCAAATTCGAGTGCGAAAAAATGCATTCTTATTGTTTTTCCCAAATTCGAGTGTGGAAAAATGCATTCTTACTCTTTTTTCCAAATTCGAGTGAGGAAAAATGCATTCTTGGTTTTTTTAATCAAATTCGAGTGTGGAAAAATGCATTCTTGCTTCTTTCATTAAAATTCGAGTGCGGAAAAATGCATTCTTACTGTTTTTTCCAAATTCGAGTGAGGAAAAATGCATTCTTGGTTTTTTTAATCAAATTCGAGTGTGGAAAAATGCATTCTTGCTTCTTTCATTAAAATTCGAGTGCGGAAAAATGCATTTTTGCTGTTTTTTCCAAATTCGAGTGCGAAAAAATGCATTCTTGCTCCTTTTATTCAAATTCGAGTGCGAAAAATGCATTCTTGGTTTTTTTAATCAAATTCGAGTGAGGAAAAATGCATTCTTGCTGTTTTTCCGAAATTCGGGTGAGGAAAAATGCATTCTTGCTCCTTTCATTCAAATTCGAGTGCGAAAAAATGCATTCTTGGTTTTTTTAATCAAATTCGAGTGAGGAAAAATGCATTTTTGCTGTTTTTTCCAAATTCGAGTGTGGAAAAATGCATTCTTGCTTCTTTCATTAAAATTCGAGTGTGGAAAAATGCATTCTTGCTTCTTTCATTAAAATTCGGGTGTGGAAAAATGCATTCTTGCTCCTTTCATTCAAATTCGAGTGCGAAAAAATGCATTCTTATTGTTTTTCCCAAATTCGAGTGTGGAAAAATGCATTCTTATTGTTTTTCCCAAATTCGAGTGTGGAAAAATGCATTCTTGCTTCTTTCATTAAAATTCGAGTGTGGAAAAATGCATTTTTGCTGTTTTTTCCAAATTCGAGTGCGAAAAAATGCATTCTTACTGTTTTTCCCAAATTCGAGTGAGGAAAAATGCATTTTTACTGTTTTTCCCAAATTCGAGTGTGAAAAAATGCATTCTTACTGTTTTTCCCAAATTCGAGTGAGGAAAAATGCATTTTTACTGTTTTTCCCAAATTCGAGTGTGAAAAAATGCATTCTTACTGTTTTCCCAAATTCGAGTGTGAAAAAATGCATTCTTGCTTCTTTCATTAAAATTCGAGTGCGGAAAAATGCATTCTTGCTCATTTTTTTCAAATTCGAGTGAGGATAAATGCATTCTTGCTTCTTTCATTCAAATTCGAGTGCGAAAAAATGCATTCTTATTGTTTTTCCCAAATTCGAGTGTGGAAAAATGCATTCTTGCTCCTTTCATTCAAATTCGAGTGCGAAAAAATGCATTCTTATTGTTTTTCCCAAATTCGAGTGTGGAAAAATGCATTCTTATTGTTTTTCCCAAATTCGAGTGTGGAAAAATGCATTCTTGCTCCTTTCATTCAAATTCGAGTGCGAAAAAATGCATTCTTATTGTTTTTCCCAAATTCGAGTGTGGAAAAATGCATTCTTATTGTTTTTCCCAAATTCGAGTGTGGAAAAATGCATTCTTGCTGTTTTTCCGAAATTCGGGTGAGGAAAAATGCATTCTTACTGTTTTTTCCAAATTCGAGTGAGGAAAAATGCATTCTTGGTTTTTTTAATCAAATTCGAGTGTGGAAAAATGCATTCTTGCTTCTTTCATTAAAATTCGAGTGCGGAAAAATGCATTTTTGCTGTTTTTTCCAAATTCGAGTGCGAAAAAATGCATTCTTGCTCCTTTTATTCAAATTCGAGTGCGAAAAATGCATTCTTGGTTTTTTTAATCAAATTCGAGTGAGGAAAAATGCATTCTTGCTGTTTTTCCGAAATTCGGGTGAGGAAAAATGCATTCTTGCTCCTTTCATTCAAATTCGAGTGCGAAAAAATGCATTCTTGGTTTTTTTAATCAAATTCGAGTGAGGAAAAATGCATTTTTGCTGTTTTTTCCAAATTCGAGTGTGGAAAAATGCATTCTTGCTTCTTTCATTAAAATTCGAGTGTGGAAAAATGCATTTTTGCTGTTTTTTCCAAATTCGAGTGCGAAAAAATGCATTCTTACTGTTTTTCCCAAATTCGAGTGAGGAAAAATGCATTTTTACTGTTTTTCCCAAATTCGAGTGTGAAAAAATGCATTCTTACTGTTTTTCCCAAATTCGAGTGAGGAAAAATGCATTTTTACTGTTTTTCCCAAATTCGGGTGAGGAAAAATGCATTCTTACTGTTTTTTCCAAATTCGAGTGAGGAAAAATGCATTCTTGGTTTTTTTAATCAAATTCGAGTGTGGAAAAATGCATTCTTGCTTCTTTCATTAAAATTCGAGTGCGGAAAAATGCATTTTTGCTGTTTTTTCCAAATTCGAGTGCGAAAAAATGCATTCTTGCTCCTTTTATTCAAATTCGAGTGCGAAAAATGCATTCTTGGTTTTTTTAATCAAATTCGAGTGAGGAAAAATGCATTCTTGCTGTTTTTCCGAAATTCGGGTGAGGAAAAATGCATTCTTGCTCCTTTCATTCAAATTCGAGTGCGAAAAAATGCATTCTTGGTTTTTTTAATCAAATTCGAGTGAGGAAAAATGCATTTTTGCTGTTTTTTCCAAATTCGAGTGTGGAAAAATGCATTCTTGCTTCTTTCATTAAAATTCGAGTGTGGAAAAATGCATTCTTGCTTCTTTCATTAAAATTCGGGTGTGGAAAAATGCATTCTTGCTCCTTTCATTCAAATTCGAGTGCGAAAAAATGCATTCTTATTGTTTTTCCCAAATTCGAGTGTGGAAAAATGCATTCTTGCTCCTTTCATTCAAATTCGAGTGCGAAAAAATGCATTCTTATTGTTTTTCCCAAATTCGAGTGTGGAAAAATGCATTCTTATTGTTTTTCCCAAATTCGAGTGTGGAAAAATGCATTCTTGCTTCTTTCATTAAAATTCGAGTGTGGAAAAATGCATTTTTGCTGTTTTTTCCAAATTCGAGTGCGAAAAAATGCATTCTTACTGTTTTTCCCAAATTCGAGTGAGGAAAAATGCATTTTTACTGTTTTTCCCAAATTCGAGTGTGAAAAAATGCATTCTTACTGTTTTTCCCAAATTCGAGTGAGGAAAAATGCATTTTTACTGTTTTTCCCAAATTCGAGTGTGAAAAAATGCATTCTTACTGTTTTCCCAAATTCGAGTGTGAAAAAATGCATTCTTGCTTCTTTCATTAAAATTCGAGTGCGGAAAAATGCATTCTTGCTCATTTTTTTCAAATTCGAGTGAGGATAAATGCATTCTTGCTTCTTTCATTCAAATTCGAGTGCGAAAAAATGCATTCTTATTGTTTTTCCCAAATTCGAGTGTGGAAAAATGCATTCTTGCTCCTTTCATTCAAATTCGAGTGCGAAAAAATGCATTCTTATTGTTTTTCCCAAATTCGAGTGTGGAAAAATGCATTCTTATTGTTTTTCCCAAATTCGAGTGTGGAAAAATGCATTCTTGCTCCTTTCATTCAAATTCGAGTGCGAAAAAATGCATTCTTATTGTTTTTCCCAAATTCGAGTGTGGAAAAATGCATTCTTATTGTTTTTCCCAAATTCGAGTGTGGAAAAATGCATTCTTGCTGTTTTTCCGAAATTCGGGTGAGGAAAAATGCATTCTTACTGTTTTTTCCAAATTCGAGTGAGGAAAAATGCATTCTTGGTTTTTTTAATCAAATTCGAGTGTGGAAAAATGCATTCTTGCTTCTTTCATTAAAATTCGAGTGCGGAAAAATGCATTTTTGCTG
Source organism: Neocrepidodera transversa (assembly GCA_963243735.1). NCBI lineage: Eukaryota > Metazoa > Arthropoda > Insecta > Coleoptera > Chrysomelidae > Neocrepidodera > Neocrepidodera transversa. The sequence continues at coordinate 193,470 of CAUJLB010000035.1, forward strand.
TTTTTTCCAAATTCGAGTGCGAAAAAATGCATTCTTGCTCCTTTTATTCAAATTCGAGTGCGAAAAATGCATTCTTGGTTTTTTTAATCAAATTCGAGTGAGGAAAAATGCATTCTTGCTGTTTTTCCGAAATTCGGGTGAGGAAAAATGCATTCTTGCTCCTTTCATTCAAATTCGAGTGCGAAAAAATGCATTCTTGGTTTTTTTAATCAAATTCGAGTGAGGAAAAATGCATTTTTGCTGTTTTTTCCAAATTCGAGTGTGGAAAAATGCATTCTTGCTTCTTTCATTAAAATTCGAGTGTGGAAAAATGCATTTTTGCTGTTTTTTCCAAATTCGAGTGCGAAAAAATGCATTCTTACTGTTTTTCCCAAATTCGAGTGAGGAAAAATGCATTTTTACTGTTTTTCCCAAATTCGAGTGTGAAAAAATGCATTCTTACTGTTTTTCCCAAATTCGAGTGAGGAAAAATGCATTTTTACTGTTTTTCCCAAATTCGGGTGAGGAAAAATGCATTCTTACTGTTTTTTCCAAATTCGAGTGAGGAAAAATGCATTCTTGGTTTTTTTAATCAAATTCGAGTGTGGAAAAATGCATTCTTGCTTCTTTCATTAAAATTCGAGTGCGGAAAAATGCATTTTTGCTGTTTTTTCCAAATTCGAGTGCGAAAAAATGCATTCTTGCTCCTTTTATTCAAATTCGAGTGCGAAAAATGCATTCTTGGTTTTTTTAATCAAATTCGAGTGAGGAAAAATGCATTCTTGCTGTTTTTCCGAAATTCGGGTGAGGAAAAATGCATTCTTGCTCCTTTCATTCAAATTCGAGTGCGAAAAAATGCATTCTTGGTTTTTTTAATCAAATTCGAGTGAGGAAAAATGCATTTTTGCTGTTTTTTCCAAATTCGAGTGTGGAAAAATGCATTCTTGCTTCTTTCATTAAAATTCGAGTGTGGAAAAATGCATTTTTGCTGTTTTTTCCAAATTCGAGTGCGAAAAAATGCATTCTTACTGTTTTTCCCAAATTCGAGTGAGGAAAAATGCATTTTTACTGTTTTTCCCAAATTCGAGTGTGAAAAAATGCATTCTTACTGTTTTTCCCAAATTCGAGTGAGGAAAAATGCATTTTTACTGTTTTTCCCAAATTCGAGTGTGAAAAAATGCATTCTTACTGTTTTCCCAAATTCGAGTGTGAAAAAATGCATTCTTGCTTCTTTCATTAAAATTCGAGTGCGGAAAAATGCATTCTTGCTTCTTTCATTCAAATTCGAGTGCGAAAAAATACATTTTCACAATTTTTTTTCGTTTTTTGTATAACATTATAAATGATCCGATTTTAATGAAAAAAATAAAAAAAATATATTATAACACAAATAACAGATGATAGATGACAAATGACACACAGGGCCGTATTTAGCACTATCCAGGGACGCACTTATATCGTATTGGTAATTATTTTCAATTATTCTAGATTAACAGTAAAATTAATAATTTTTTTTTTTATATTTTAATCTGACCTTAACTACGACAATTTACTAATTTAATTCACTATAATTTTATAATCTATTCAATATTGTTAATTTGAGAAAATATTTAAACAATGAAAATAACGTATTTTTTTTTTTTATAAAAATAAACCGGACAATCTTTTACCTATAAAAACAAATACTAGAAAAAATAATTATTATTATTAAAAAAAAAAATCACTTCTTGAGCCGACTAAAAGCCTTTCAGAATCTCACGCTTTTTAAAATATATATATATAAAAATAAAAATACAGGATCGTAATACCTGTTATTATAAAATATAAATGATAATGGACATATTACTGGATAATAAAATTTAAATGACAATTATTAAAGATAATTTCCTTTACAGCTTTCTATTAATAAAATTAATAAAATAGATATTATTATTATTATTTTTTAGTAATTATTTGGTAAATAAATATAACACTATTTTTTTATTTCTATAATTAAATTTGAATTATAATTTATTAAAAGCTGATACTGGTTTTCGCATTTTTTTTTAAATTCGTGTGTGAAAAAATGTATTTTTTTTAAATATTTTATGTGGGTAAATGCATTCTTGTTTTTTGTGGAAAAATGCATTTCTGCTTTTTTTTTTTAAATTTTATGTATGAAAAAATGCATCTTATATTTTGTTTAATTCTTGTGTGAAAAAATGAATTTTTACTGTTTTTTCCGTTTCCCAAATTAGAATTTGGAAAAATGCATTTTTGCTTTTTTTTCCCAATTCATATGTGAAAAAATGCATTTTTGCTGGTTTTTTCCAAATTCTAGTGTGGAAAAATGCAATTGATCTTCTCTTTTTTTTTCAAATTTCAGTAAAAAAATGCACTTTTACTGTTTTTTTTTTAGGTTTTTGTGTGTAAAAATGCATTCTTGTATAACTTTTTTTTGTTCAAAATTCGAGTGTGGAAAAATGCAATTTTTGTTTTTAAATTTATGTGGAAAAAATTCATTTTTGCTGTTTTTCCAATTTTTTGTGTGGAAAAATACATTCTTTTTATTTTCCAATTTAAATGCAAAAGAGTAAATATTTTCATTTTTCAAAATTAGAATATGGAAAAATGCATTAGTGCTTTTTTCTTAAATTCGAGTGTGGAAAAATGCATTTGCATCTATTTTTTTTTTAAATTCGTGTGAGATAAAATGTAGTTTTAATTTTTACATTATTCGAGTGCATTCTTGATTTTTTTCCCAATTTAAGTGCGAAAAACGCATTTTGCTGTTTTTTTTTCTATTTTTTTTTATATAGAAAAATGCGTTCTTGCTTTTATATCAATTTATATGTAAAAAAATGCTTAAAATATGGAAAAATGCATTTGTGCTTCTGTTTTTTTTTTTTATTAAATGAAAAATACATACTTGCTTTTTTGTCAATTTTTTTGCGGAAATTGTATTTTTGCTTTTTTCTAAATATTTAAAAAAAACACTTTTGATGTTTTTTTTTTGATTTATGTGTGGAGAAATGCATTGTTCATTTTTTTCCAAATTTATATTTGGAAAAATGCATTTCTGCTTTTTTTTTGTATGGAAAAATGCATCTTTGCTATTTTTTCTAGTTTTTTTTATGTGGAAAAATGAGTTGTTGCTTTTTTGTCCGAATTAATGTGTGAAAAAATGCATTTTTGATGTTTTTTTTCCAAATTCTAGTGTGGAAAGTGCATTCTTATTTTTTTTTCAAAATTCTAGTGCAAAAAAATGCATTGTTGCATCTATTTTTTTTTAAATTCGTGAGAGATAAAACGTATTTTTGATTTTTTTATTACTCGAGTGTGGAAAAATGCATTCTGCTTTTTTATCTGAATTAATGTGTGAAAAAATGAATTTTTACTGTTTTTTCAGTTTCCCAAATTAGGATTTGGAAAAATGCATTGTAGCTTTATTTTTATAAATTCATGTGTGAAAAAAATGCATTCTTGATGTTCTGTCCAATTTTTTTGCGAAAAATGCATTTTTGTTTCTTTTTTCATTTTTTATCTGGAAAAATGCATTTTTACTGTTTTTTTTAGGGTTTTGTGTGGAAAAATGCATCTTGCTTTTTTCTCGAATTTATGTATTGAAAAATGCAATTTTACTATTTTTTTTTTGTTTATTGTGTGAATAAAAGCATAAAAATGCATTCTTGATGTTCGGTTAATTTGTTTTTGCGGAAAATGCATTTTTGTTTTTTTCCCCAATTTATGTGCAAAAAATGCATTTTTGCTGTTTTTTTATTAGTTTTTGTGGATAAATGCATTTTTGTTGTTTTTTATAGTTTTTTTTATGAAAATGCATTTTTGCATTTTTTCAAATTCGGTGTGGAAAAATGCATTCTTGCTCCTGTTTTTTTATTGCATTTTTCCAAGTTCGAGAGTGGAAAAATGCATTGTTAATTTTTCAAAGTTCGAGAGTGGAAAAATGCATTCTTGCTCTTGTTTTTTTTTAATTCAACTGTGGAAAAATGCATTTTTTCCTTTTTTTAAATTCCATTGTGGATAAATACATTCGTGCTTCTGTTTTTTTTTTCTTGACATTTTGTTAATTTTTTTTTTCGGAAAATGCATTTTTGCTTTTTTTCTTAATTTTCTTAAATCCACTTTTCTGTCTTTTTATTTAGGATTTTGTGTGAAAAATTGCATTTTTGCTGGTTTTTCCCGATTGTAATGTGGAAAAGTGCATTCTCGTTTTTTTTTTTTTTTTTTTTTTTTTTTTTTTTTTTTTTTTTTTTTTTTTTTTCTAAATTCGAGTATGGAAAAATGTAATGGTATTTTTAGTTTTTTTTTTCAAGTTTGTATAGATAAAATTATTTTTTTTTCCAATTTTTTTTTGTGCGGAAAAATACAATTTCTGTATTTTTGTTTTTTTTGTACAAATTCGTTGCGAAAAAATGTATTTTTGATCTCATATTCCAGTGTGGAAAAATGCATTCTTGGTTCCTATTTTTTAAATTCGATAGTGGAAAAATGAATTCTTGCTTTTTTCCAGTTTAGGTGTAAAAAAACGCAAATTTTTTTTTTTTTTTTTATTGTTTTTTATATGGAAAAATTGATTCTTGTTTTTAAACCAATTTATGTATGGAAAAATCCGTTTTTTACTGTTTTTCCAATTTTTTTTGTAGAAAAATGCATTTGTGGTATTTCTTAAATTCAGTCGCGTAAAGTCGCATTTTTGCATCTATTTTTTTTTTAATTCATGTGAGATAAAATGTATTTATGTTTTTTTCATTATTCGAGTGTGAAAAAATGCATTTTTTTCCAAATTAGAATGTGGAAAAATGCATTCGTGCTGTTTTCTTAAATTCAGGTGTAAAAAGCATTTTTTTATTCTTGCTTTTTTTTCTTAATTTAAGTATGAGAAAACGCATTTTTGTTGTTTTTTTTTGTATGGAAAAATGCATTCTTGCTTATATATAAATTTGTGTGTAAAAAAATGCACTCGTGCTTCTGTTTTTTTTTTTAAATTTCAGTGAAAAATGCATTTTTGATGTTTTGTCAATTTTTTTTGCGGAAAATGTATTTTTGCTTCTTTTCTCAATTTATATCTGGGAAAATGCACTTTTTTTCTTTTTTTAAGTTTTTGTATGGAAAAATGCATTGTTCATTTGTTTCCAAATTTATATCTGGAAAAATGAATTTCTGCTATTTTTTGTATCAAAAAATGCATCTTGCTTTTTCCCAATTTATGTCAGAAAAATGCATTTTTGCTATTTTTTCTAGTTTTTTTTTTTTAGTGAAAAAATGCATTTTTGCTAGTTTTTCCCAAATTTTGGTTTAGTGTGGAAAGTGCATTCTTATTTTTTTTTTTTCAAAATTCTAGTGTAAAAAATGCATGTTGCATCTATTTTTTTTTAATTCGTGAAAGATAAAACGTATTTTTGATTTTTTGATAATTCGAGTGTGGAAAAATGCATTCTTGCTTTTTTTCTCAATTTATATGTGGAAAAATGTATTTTTGTTGTGTTTTTTAGTTTTTTTATTCGGAAAAATGCAATTTTTGCATTTTTTCAAATTCTTTTGTGAAGAAATAAATTCTTGCATTTATTTTTTTTTAAATTCCTGTGAAATAAAATGTAGTTTTAATTTTTACATTATTCGAGTGCGGAAAAATGCATTTTTGCTTTTTTCTCAACTTATATCTGGGAAAATGCATTTTTGCTGTTTTTTTTTTTTAGTTTTTGTGTGGAAAAATGCATTCTTACTTTTTTATCCGAATTAATGTGTGAAAAAATGCAATTTTGCTGTTTTTTCCAAATTCTAAAGTGCATTCTTATTTTTCTTCTTTTTTTTTTCAAAATTCTAGTATGAAAAAATGCATTGTTGCATCTATTTTTTTTAAATTCATGTGATATAAAACGTATTTTTGATTTTTTGATTATTAGATTATGAAAAAATGCATTCTTGTTTTTTTTCCCAATTTAAGTATAAATTTTTGCTGTTTTTTTTCTAGTTTTTTTTTAATAGAAAAATGCATTCTTACTTTTATACTAATTTATATATAAAAAATGTTTTTTTACTATTATTTTTTAGTTTTATGTATAGAAAAATACATTTCCAAATAGTACAACATTATAATAACAATTAATTATAAAAGAAAAAAATTATAATTTCCATTACATCATCACAGTTTTCCATATACCCATGAACCAATCAAAATTTTTTAATTTCAGGTCGAGAAGAAGACAGCGATACAGAATCCGAACCTGGGATTCCCCTAAAACGAAAACAACGTCGATCAAGAACGACATTTTCCGGCGAACAATTAGAAGCGTTGGAACGTGCATTTGCCAGAACGCAATATCCAGACGTCTACGTCAGAGAAGAATTAGCCCAACAAACCGGACTCACAGAAGCCAGAATACAAGTAAAAAAATGTTTATATTATTAACACGTTAACTGCAATATATAAAATTATTATTCAAATTTGACAGTTAACGTGTTAAATATTTTATTATTTATTTTTAGGTATGGTTTTCTAATCGTAGAGCAAGATTACGGAAAAGTAGTACAACTGGCAACACCGCATCGGCTTTAGGATTTCCGGTTTTACCAGTTGGTACTATGACGTGTCAATATCCTAGAGACACTCAGTATGATTGGCGTAATGCGCAATTTTATAATTATAATATGCAATCTAGTTATAATCAAGATTATTCTACTTTATTAGAAACTAATTACGCTTTAGCGCAAATTAATCAAGCGCAAGCGCAAGCGCAAGCGCATGCGCATAAAGTACGTGACAATGAAAATTACGTTCAAGCACATTCACAAGTTACCAACTTAAGAACGAAAGATGTAGAAAATTATAATACGCATGCGCATGGGCATGCGCATGCGCATGCGCCTCAAGGTTTACCTTACCATAATGCTGAATTAACGAGGCCGCCAACGGATGAAATAAAAGAATTAGATTTAAGTAACGAGGCGACGACTAGTACGGGTGGTGGGCTCGAAACGACGTTTGGTGATTGGAAAAATAATACGATGGGGAATTTTAGTGGAAATGATAATTACCATAATCATTATCAATCTTCGGATCAGAAAAATTATTGGGCGTGATGATGGATGTTTTTTTTTTGTTTTTTTTTTTTTAGTCTCCGGTTTGTAGAATGAATTTTAAATAAATAAATATATAAATATATAACGGTTATTTTTCTGATCCTTTTTTTTTTTAAACGATATATATACATTCTTCCTTTATCCTAATTCAGATGTGAAATAATGCTGTTTTTCTTCTTTTTTTTTGTACAGCAAAATGTTTTTGTTTTTGTCAAATTTATGTGTGAAAAAATGCATTTTGCTTCCGTTTTGACAAATTCGAGTGTGGAAACAGTTTTTTTTAATCGATAGTGGAAAAATGCATTCTTGTTTCTTTTATTTTAATCGAGAGAAAAAATGCATTCCTGGTTTTTTCATTCAAATTCGACCGTAGAAAAAAGCATTCTTGCTTTCGTTTTGTCAAACTCGAGTGTAAAAAATGTATTCTTGGTATTTTTTCAAATTTTTATGTGAAAAATGCAATCTTGCTTTTATTTTTTAAATTCGTAAGTGAAAAAATGCATTCTTACTATTTTGTGAGTGAAAAAATGCATTCTTATTATTTTGTGAGTGGAAAAATGCATTCTTATTATTTTGTGAGTGGAAAAATGTATTCTTACTGTTTTTTCAGCAAAAAATGCATTCTTATTATTTTGTGAATGGAAAAATGCATTCTTACTGTTTTTTCAGCGAAAAATGCATTCTTGCTGTTTTTTCAGTAAAAAAAATGCATTATTGTTTTTTTGTGAGTGGAATAATGCATTCTTCCTGTTTTTTCAGCGACAAAATGCATTCTTATTATTTTGTGAATGGAAAAATGCATTCTTACTGTTTTTTCAGCGAAAAATGCATTCTTATTATTTTGTGAATGGAAAAATGCATTCTTACTGTTTTTTCAGCGAAAAATGCATTCTTACTGTTTTTTCAGCGAAAAATGCATTCTTACTGTTTTTTCAGCGAAAAATGCATTCTTACTATTTTTTCAGTAAAAAAATGCATTCTTATTTTTTTGTGAGTGGAAAAATGCATTCTTCCTGTTTTTTTCAGCGACAAAATGCATTCTTATTATTTTGTGAATGGAAAAATGCATTCTTATTGTTTTTTCAGCGAAAAATGCATTCTTACTGTTTTTTCAGCGAAAAATGCATTCTTACTGTTTTTTCAGCGACAAAATGCATTCTTATTATTTTGTGAATGGAAAAATGCATTCTTACTGTTTTTTCAGCGAAAAATGCATTCTTATTTTTTTGTGAGTGGAAAAATGCATTGTTACTCTTTTGTTTTGTGAAAAAAATGCATTCTGATTAATTTTTGAGCAAAAAAATGCATTATTGTTTTGAAAAATGCATTTTTGCTTTCGTTTTTCAAATTAGAGTGTGAAAAAATGCATTTGTTGGTTTTTTTTAATCCCTGTTAGAAAAACTGTTTTTTCAATTTTTTTTATGTGGAAAAAATGAATTCCTGCTTCTTTTCATTCAAATTTGAATATGGAAAAATGCAATTTTCCTTTTTTTTAATCGAGAGTGGAAAAATGCATTTTTGCTTCTTTTTATTCAAATTCGAGTGTGGAAAAATGCATTTTTGCTGTTTTTCCCAAATTCGAGTGCGAAAAAATGGATTCTTATTGTTTTTCCCAAATTCGAGTGTGGAAAAATGCATTCTTGCTCATTTCATTCAAATTCGAGTGTGGAAAAATGCAATTTTCCTTTTTTTTAATCGAGAGTGGAAAAATGTATTCTTGCTTTTTTAATTTAAATTCGTGTGTGACAAATGCATTTTTGCTTTTTTTCCACATTCGAGAGCGAAAAAATGCATTCTTGCTTTCGTTTTCCAAATTCAGGTATAAGAAAATGCATTTGTTGTTTTTTTTTTTAAATTCCTATCAGAAAAAATGTATTCTTAGTGTTTTTTCCAATTTTTTTGTGGATTCTTTTTTTTAAATGTTATCACGCTGACGCATTAGGTAATAATAATAAAAAAAAAAACAAAAAAACAATAATCCATTAAATATTTTTATTGACATTTACGATATAATAATAACCACTAAATAAATACCGGCAAGAAAGCCTTTTTTTTTTATAAACATATATATTTATATATAGATATCAATTTTTTTTATTGTCTTACGAGTAAACATTTATTGTCTTAATAAGTACTTAAAATTTTTTTTATATATAATTTTTTTAAATATTGTCCCACACAGCTCGTATCCAGCCCCCTTAATTAAATGTATCATTAAATTTGTCCACATACAATTATTCGGGTAGATAGAACGCTTACTTTTTATTATTTAAACATTATTGTCTTTACTTAATGAATCATTAGGGTTAATAAACGTTTTATTAACCTATTGATATTTAAAATTTAGTCAGTGGAAAAATGCATTGTTGCTAATTTTTTTTTTAAATTCGTGTATTAAAAATGCATCTTTGTTATTTTTCAAATTCGAGTGCGAGAAAATGCATTTTTGATGGTTTCTCTTAATCCATGAATGGAAAAATGCATTGTTGCTTTTTTTAAATTCGAGTGTAAAAAAAATGTTTTTCTGCTGTTTTTCTTAATTCAAATGTGAACAAATGCATTTCTACTTGTTTTTTAGAAACCATGTGCAAAAAAATGCATTGTTGCTTATTTATTTTGAAATTAAAAATGCATTTTTCTTTTTTTTTGAATTCGGGTGTAGAAAAAATGAGTGTTTGTTGTTTTTTTTCCAAAATCTAGTATCTTTTTTAAATCATATATAAATAATTCATTTCTGCTATTTTTTCTATTTAATGTGTGTGTTTTCTTACGGTTTTAAATTTATCCACATAAACTTATTCGGTAGATAAAACGCTTACTTTTTATAATGCATCATTAGAATTAATGAGCGTTTTATTAACTTATTGATATTTAAAATTAGGTGGACAAAAATAATGAGATTAGAAGAAGAAAATTTAAAATATATAAATTGGCCTTATCCTAGACTAGAATCTAGTGATAATATGTATGATGATGATATTCTTGATTGGAGAATAATTCTCAGCGTTTGATGTGTATACATATAGTTGATAGATTTTTTTTTTTTTTTAATAAGTGATTTTTGGAAAATTTTTATTTCTATAAAATATATATACAAGGTGGTCAAAAGTTACCTATTTTACTTACAATTTAGGGTTTTCATAAATATCTCGGAAATCGGTCTTAATATTTAAATAAAAAAAAAAAGTTTTAATATCGTGTATGCTTTTAGTTTTTTTTTTTTTTCAAATTCTTGTGAGAAAAAACGCATTCTTATTATTTTATTAAAATTTTGTATGCATGGGAAAACGCATTCTTGCTTATTTCCCTACCTCATTTGGGAAAAATGCATTTTTTGTGTAGAAAAATCCATTGTTTATTGTATTTATTTCAAATTCAAGTGTGGAAAAATGCATTTCTGCTTTTTTTCCAAACTCGAACGGGGAAAAATGCATTCTTGATTTTCCTTTTAAATTCGTGCATGAAAAAACGCATTCTTGTTTTTTTCCCAATCCATGAATGAAAAAATGCATTTTTTGCAATTATTTTTCAAATATGATTGTGAAAAATGCATTCTTGCTTTTGTTTTTTAAATTCGTGTGAAAGAAAATGCATTTTTATTGTTTTGTCAAATTCTCGTGTGAAAAAAACGCATTCTTGTTTTTTTCTCAATCCATGAATGAAAAAATGCATTTTTTGCAATTATTTTTCAAATATGATTGTGAAAAATGCATTCTTGCTTTTGTTTTTTAAATTCGTGTGAAAGAAAATGCATTTTTATTGTTTTGTCAAATTCTCGTGTGAAAAAAATGCATTCTTGTTTTTTTCTCAATCCATGAATGAAAAAATGCATTTTTGCAATTGTTTTTTAAAATTCTTGTATTAAAAATTTCACTTATACTTTTTTTTTTAATTCATGTGGGAAAAATGCATTTTTGCTTCAGTTATTTTTTTTAATTGTATGAAAAAAATGTAGTAGAAAAATTACCATTTTTAAAAATTACATGATATAGAAATAATAATTTTCCAGAAAAATGATATCAGAGGCGTAGATATGGAGGTAATTACCTCACCCCAAGATAACAAAAAATAATACGAAAAGAAAAAATAAAATATATAAAATGTAAAGACGGACAAATATATTTGTCCGTAAAAGTTTGATTACTCCCCCCCAGGAAAAAAAAGTTATCTACGTCCTTGGGTGATATGTTCTATAGATATGACGTTAAAGAAATATGTTGTGTAAATACCTGGATAAAATCTAAAAAGTAATTTACAGTATGTATCTATAAAATATTTTGTTTAGTACAAAGTATAAAAAATAAAAATATTGAACTTTTATACATATACAGGGTGGCGCAAATTTATTTGTTAAAATATCGGTTAAATGGGAAACTAGATTAAATGATTTTAGTTTTTTTTTTTCAAAATTAAAATATCAGGTTAAGTTTCCGAGATAATTCCAAAAAAACAAAAATTGATGAAAAAATGCATTTTTGTCATTTTTTTTCTAGTTTTTTTTTTTATGTGAAAAAATGCATAGTTACTTGTGTTTTTTTTTTTTAACTTGTGACAATATTCATTTTGTTCTTTTTTATAATTTCTGTGTGAAGAACTGTATACTTTCTTTTGTTTTTCAAATTCGTGTGAGAAAAAGTGCATTTTGCTCTTTGAAAAATGCATTCTTAGTTTTGTTTTTCAAATTCGTGTTAAAGAAAATGCGGTTTTTGCTTTTTTCCAAATTTGTGAGTGAAAAAAATGCATTTTAGCCATTTTGTAAAATTTCTATGCAAAAAAATGCATTTTTGGTTTTTATTTTTCAAATTCCTGTGAGGAAAATGCATTTTTGCTTTTTATCAAATTCGAGTGTGAAAAAATGCACTTTTGCTGTTTTGTCAAATTTCTGTGTGGAAAATGCATTCTTGATTTTCTTTTTTAAATTCGTGTGGGAGAAAATGCATTTTTGCTTTTTTACTCCAAATTGGAGTCTGAAAAAATGCATTTTTGCTTTTTTTCCAAAATCGGGCGTGGAAAAATGCACTTTTGCTGTTTTGTCAAATTTTTATATGGAAAATGCATACTTGCTTTTGTTTTTCAGATTCGTGTTAGAGAAAATGCATTTTTTTATTCATGTATAAAAAAATACATATTTGCTATTTTTCCTAGTTTTTTTTTTATACGGAAAAATCACCCATTTAAGCAACTTTATATCTATCCTAATTAAATTTGCGCTACCCTGTAATCTTGCACTTTTAGATTTTTATTAATTTTTACAAATTTTTTGCATTACTTAAATAAAAAATATTTATATAAAAAAAAATTTAAATAAAAAAAAAAAAAAGTATTAAAAGCGATATAGGGTACTAAACAATTTTTTGATACACCGTGTATATTTTCATACATAAGATGTCCCAAAAATTTTTCCATTTTCAATATTGTAAAAAACAAACAATTTTGTATTTAAATTGATGTAATATAAATATTAATATACAGGGTGGTTCACAATATATCACCTTTAATAATTATTATTCTATCAACTAATTTTCGGCTGGTTTTTTGTTTTTTTCTATTAATTTTTTTTTAGAAATATTTGCTCACGTTAGGATGGTAAAATACCCTTTTAAGAAAAATAGTTTTGCCAGGTATTTTATAGGAATAATTGTTATTAGATTTTAATAATAACGGCGCGTCTTCGGTGTAGCTGTTGATTTCGGTTTTCCCATTTGAGGTAGACGCCCTGTAAAAAAAAAAAAAAAAAATTTTTTTTACCATTTATTAATTTTAAATATTTAAATAAAGAATTTATTATTACACAATAAAAAAATTATAATTATAATAAACATGGTACCGTAAAATTCTGCAATGTATCGGAAAAACTATAATTTTCCTAGAAAAATGTTATAAACAATAATTGTAGGCAATTAAATTTTCTATAACTTTTATATTAAACTTTTTTTCTAATTATTCATAGTTCAGCCGCTAGAGGGCAAAAAACAATTCACATGTAAGATTATTTTTTTTGAATTTTGAAATAAAACAATGCACTTTAGTGCAAAATGTTGTAGTATAAAATTCTCTATAATTTTTGTAACAAACTTTTTCTAGAATTTTTAATAGTTTGGTCACTAGAGGGCGCTAAAAAAATAAAATAAATACGGATCTGTACTAATAAAATTTGAAGTACGGTCCATATTACCGGAAAACCGTATAATACGATGCTGGATTTAGGATAAAAATTTAATACGTATAGTCATAAATATTCAGGTCCGTAATTATAAAAAATAAATTGAAGGTGGTACGTAAAAGACGAAACGTGGGATGCAAAATTTGAAAACTTCACATTAAATATTTGATAGTAATACTGAAAATAAATTACCAAAAAATAATACTAGTGATCAATTTTTTGTTTTGTCATATTTCCATTAAAAAACCGACCATCCTGTATATGTATATAAAATTTTTTAGTTTTTCACAGTTTTTTCAATTTTCCGGGAAAATTATGCATTTACTAGAAAAATGTATCATAGCGAAATTTTATATAATTAAATTATCTATAACTTTTATATGAAACTTTTTTTGTAATTATTTATAATTTTGCCGCTAGAGGGCGAAAAGTAAATACCTATTTAGGATTTTTTGCATTTTTTTGTATTTTGAGGATAAATAATGCATTTTAGTGCAAAATGTTTTAGTGCAAAGTTTAAGAGCACTACATTCTCTAAAACTTTTGTATAAAACTTTTTCCAGAATTCCCAATAGTTTCGCCTGTAGATGGCGCTAAATAATGTACTTATAGGTTTTTCCGAATTTTCCAGATTTTGAAGACAAACAATGCACTTTAGTGCAAAATGTTTAAGTGCAAAGTTTTAGAGCATTAAATTCTCTACAACTTTTGTCTAAAAGTTTTTTAAAAATTCCTCGTAGTTTTGCCACTAGATGGCACCAATATTAAATTCTAAATCCCTAAATCAACCTTCATATAATCCCGAATTTACACCATGTGATTTATTTTTATTTTCCACATATAAAGACCGAAAACTTAAAAAAACTTACTAACAAATCTAATTTGCAGAATTTTTCGGAACTATCTTCAAATTATTTCATAAAATAAAAATTATCATAAATATATCAATTCTAAAATTCGGGACATGCTGTATATCACTAAATACAAACATTAAAATATCTAATACATTGGATCGATTCAATTATATAAAATGGTATAAAAATTAAATTTGCGTCACCCTGTATATATATATTTAAATCGATCCGTTAACACGTTGACTGCCACATAATCAAACTACAAGTTAACCATTATGTTGCAGTAAACGTGTTAATGGGTCCATTCAAATAGAGATATATACAGGATGATCCATATTTGAATCGATCCGTTAACACGTTGACTGCCACATAGTCAAACTATAAGTTAACTGGTATGTGGCAGTTAATGTGTTAAAGGATCGATTCAAATATGGATCATCCTGTATATATCTATATTTGAATGGACCCATTAACACGTTGATTGCTACAAACCGGTTAACGTGTATAGTTTGATTACGATATATATATATATGTGGCAGTGAACGTGTTAAATATAAAAATTTAATTCAAATTTCTACGACGACACAATCAAGTTAACCTGCAAATGTCACTCGTGCCAGATCGGCCTGATCTGTTGAATCTTCTGATATGTCTAAAAGATGGCAGCCAACCTAATCGGGCTAATGCGCCGATGTGACGTTTTTCGGGGTTCAGATAATGAGCGTTATTTATGGTGGACGGTCGAAATCCGCTTCGCATTACTGATCCTGATATATATATAGTTATATATATAAAAATGTACAATTCAAGAAAATAAAAATATTTCGATGGTGGTTCGATAATTTTGTCATTGTTACTTTGTGAATTATACAGGGTGTTTGAAATGTTTGAAAACGGTCCTGCGAATGAAAAATGTATTTTTACTCTTATTTTATAGTTTTTTGTGTGAGAAAATGTATTTTTTCTGTTTTTTTTTGTAATAAAATGCATTGTTGCATTTTTCCCCAATAAAAAATGCATTTTTGCTGTTCAACCTGTTTTCTCTGTAAAAAAAAAAATGCATTTTGGCCTTTTTCCTAATTCTTGTGTGAAAAATACGTTTTTGTTGTTTTTCCAGGTTTCTTTTTTGCAGAAAAATACATTGTTTCCAAATTTGTGGGAAAAAAATGTATTGCAATTGTTTTCCAAATTTTTTGTGCAAGAAAATGCATTCTTACTTGTTTTCCATTTCATGTATGAAAAAGGCATTTTTGTGTGGAAAATGCATAGATGCATTTTTCCCAATTCTTGTGTGAAAAAAGCATTTTTGCTGTTTTTTTTTTTTGTGTAGGAAAATACATTACTACATTTTTCCAAACTGATGTGCGTTTTTTATTGTTTTTTTTTGTGTGGAAAAATGTATTGTTGCTTTTTCCAAATTAATGTGTTTTTTCTAGTTTTTTTTTTTGTGAAAAAATGCATTATTACTTTTTTCCCAATTTATGTGTAAAGAAAAATGCATTTTGCTGTTTTTTTCTAGTTTTATTTGTGAAAAAATGCATTATTGCTCCTTAACCAATTTATTTGTGAAAAATGCATTTTTGCTATTTTCTTTTCTAGTAAAAATGCATTGTTGGTTTTTTTCCAATTCATGGATGAAAAATGCATTTTTGTTATAGAAAAATGCATTATTACTTTTGTTTTTTTTTCAAATTTGTGTGAAAAAAATTTATTACTTTTTTTCAATTTTTTGTGTGAGATAATAAATTGTTTCCTTTTTCCCAATTCACATGTATTTTTGGTGTTTTTTTTTTGTGGAAAAAAATAAATAAAATCAAAATTGTAAATTTTGATTTGTTTCAAATATTTCAAAAACCGGTCCTGATATTTTAATTTTGAAAAACCGGTTTACGAAATCCCAAAAATGGTGTTCAATTAAATTTGCCACACCCTGTATATTTATAATTTAGTATAATTATTCAATTTTTTTGATAAAAACACGTGTACTTATTGTACAGGGTGAACTAGAATAAATTTTAAATTCCAAAAACTTCAAATCACAATAATAGTGTTCAATTAAATTTGCGTTACCCTGTATAAAAAAATATATAATAGTAAATAAAAAAAAGTAGCAATGACAAGTATGCTTTGATTTTTTTTTATTATTATTAAAAATTTTATTCCTACTTACCTAAAAATCTTTTATCAACTTCAGGATAAGCCGCATGTAAATCCTCAATCAAATCATCATAATCATTATTATTATTATTATTATTTTGATAGAATGGTGAATAATTTTCATCTTTTTCATAATAATAATCGGCGTTTCGTTTTCCTCTTTTATCTATTATGCTTTTGTCATTTAACAAGAGTTTTTCTTTACCGGAAAATTGTTTGCTAATTGTATTAGGAAGTCGATTATCTGATCCTCCTCCTGGAATTAAAAAGGAACAATGAAGATTTAAAACTTAGTTATATATTTATAGAGTATAAAGTAGTTTGTATTTAGGATGGAGAAAATGAGGAGAAAATTTCAATAAAATTATGTCAAGTAATTGCAATTTGTATTACAAAAAATTGATTTAATAAAATTAACGAAGTAGCAATATATTTTTTCCTACTTGATTTTAAATAAAAAATAAACAAAAATGCATTTTTCAAAACTTGAATTAGAAAAAAATGAAGACGGAATGCATTTTTTCGCTCTTGAATTTGAAAGCAAAAATGCATTTTTCCGGTCTTAAATTAAACAAAAGAGGCAAAAATGCATTTTTATGCACTTAAATTAAAAAAAAAAACAATAATGCATTTTTTCAGTCCTACATTAGAGAAAAATAAAGAATGCATTTTTTCGGTCTTAAATTAGACAAAAGATACAAAAATGCATTTTTCTGCACTTAAATTTTAATAAAAAAAAAAAACAATAATGCATTTTTTCAGTCCTAAATTAGAGAAAAAAAAATGCATTTTTTCATTCTTAAATTAGAAAAAAATAAAAAATGCATTTTTCTGCACTTAAATTTAAATAAAAAGAAAGAAGAATGCATTTTTCCGGTCCTAAATTAGAAAAAGAAGCAATTATGCATTTTTCCGGTCTTAAAAAATGCATATTTTCGGTGAAAAAAAAAAGGATTAAAAAAAGGATTAACAATGCATTTTTCCACACTTGAATTTGTTTAAAAATACATTTTCCAACAATCAATTGTAAGAAAAATAAAAACAAAAACAAAAAAATTCATTCGGAAAAAAATTTATAATTTTTGCCCAGAAAATAAATCATTTTTCATAAATGAATTTTAAAAAAGAAGCAAGAATGCATTTTTCCGGTTTCAAATTAAATAAACAAACAAAAATGTATTTTTCAATACACGATTGAGAAAAAAAAAAGATTCAACAATGCATTTTTTCGCACTTAAATTCGTTAAAAAATGCATTTTTGAAAAACTAATTGTAAAAAAATAATTCGGAAAATTGCCTAGAATTAATAATTTTCGGTGCTAAAATAAAAAAAATGTCTACAAACCTGTTCCATCCTGTGCGCTTCTTTTATATTGAACATGTTTATAATTGTTTAGATCTCCAGATTTGGCAAGACTACTTAAAGATTTTTTCCCAACAGTAGGAAGATTGTATCCTTTTAGGACGCTACTGATGTGTCTTTTATCGTTCAGGTTCTCTAGTAGGCTTTGGATGTTCTTTGAGCGTAAGTCGCCACTTCTGGCTAAAGACTCGAGTCCTGGAAAATTAAATAATTCAAATTTTAAAAAAATGGTGGATGAACCTAAAACTTCACCAATAAATTTTTTTATATTTTAGAGGGAAAGTACCGTGCGCTTAGTAAAAATTTTGTTATGTATAATGTTTATTTGATTTCTAAAATGCATTTTTTAACAGCCGATTCTAAAAAAAGGAAACAAGAATGCATTTTTTCAAATAAGAATTTGAAACAACAAAACCGGAATGCATTTTTTCTTATTTAAGTTTGAAAAAATGAGATTAGAATGCATTTTCCCTCAATTGAATTTTTGAATTTGGAAAAAAGAAGTAAGAATGCAATTTTATCTTACTTGAGTTCGAGAAAAAAAATGCATTTTTCAAAATCTCATTCTAAAAAAAATAATCAAAAATGCATTTTTCTTCATTTGAATTTAAAAAAAATAGCAACTAAGAATGCATTATTGAATGACTTGTAAAAAAAGATGAAAGAATATATTTTTACACACTCGATTTTAAACAAAAAATTGAAAAAAAAGTGCATATCAAAAATGCATTTTTCCTCGGTTGAATTTAAAAAAAAAAAAAGTAAAAATGCATTTTTCAACATGAACTTCAAAAAGAAAAAGGAGGAAGAATGCATTTTTCTGCACTCGATTTTAAACAAAAAATTGAAAAAAAAGTGCATCTTTCCGCACTTAATTTTAAATGAAATGAAGAAACAATTTATTTTTACTGAGGATCAAAAAAGCCTCAGTATTAATTTCGTGATGGCGAAAAAAATTTCTTCGAAAATGCAAAAAAAACCTGCCCGAATGTATGTCTGTCTGTCTGTCTGTATGTAAACACTGTAACTTTTAAACGAAAGTTCCGATCGAGTTACGGTTTTCACTTTACCTACTTAATCATATCTAAAGAAGAATTCTATTGAATTTTGAACATGATCGGACCGGCCCTTTCGGTATCTATCATATAAATTGAAGTGGTTTGTATGGAGAAACTTTTTTCCAATTAAAATTTTTTATTTTACATCATGTATAAAATTCCCTTACATGTATGTGAAAAAATTGACTAGTATCGTACATAAAAAGTTTTCGCTCGATGGGCCGAAGTCCCAAAACGATATACCACCATTTGAGCGTCTCTAGAATTTTCATTGGTTATTGGCAAATAATACATAAATGAAATAAAAATGTCTAAATCCGTATTTTATTTAAATTAAAATTCCATGCGTTCAAGAAAAATTTTTATGCATTTTAAATTCCAATAAAGAATGTCGTGACCGCAATTTTGTCTATGCTTATTTCATTAAAATGTCACATTTGATATCCGCAAACAATAAACTATTTCCTTTACGGAGACAAATAGAAAATACTAAAATAGAATAAATTTTTGAATAAAAATAAAATTGTGAAAGAAAAAAAAATACTTTAAAAGTGGATAAAATATATTCAAATTACAAAAGAACTATTAAATAAATCCAAGTAACTCAGCTTTTTATATAAAAATGCATTAGCTTTTTTTTAATAATGTGGAAAAATGCATTGTTAATTCTTGATTACGGACAGACAGACAGACAGGTGGACAGACACTTCGTTACTTAATAATAGAAAGTTCGAGCAATATCTCTGATATTAAAATTCTTAACGAAAGTAAGGAGAAATGATAAATTTTATTATTTGGATCTTGAGAAATGCACAATTCAAGTGTGGAAAAATGCGTTGCTTATTTTTTTTATCGAGTGCGGAAAAATGCATATTCTTGCTTCTTTTTTTTTTAGAAATTTAGCCATTGTTGCCAGATTTACAAAAAAGACAATATTTTTCAATATTTTTAACGTGTAAATTTTTTATTCATGTGCTGACCGCAACAGATTTTTTTTAATTTATGTGAAAATAAATTCTTGCTTTTTTTCTAATTCATGTGTAAAAATTGTCCAATATACAGGGTGGATCATATTTAATTGAACACTATTATTGGGATTTGAAGTTTTTGGAATGCAAAACGTATTCCAATCTACCCTGTATAAAAGTTACACTTATTTTCATCAAAACTATTGAATAAATATACTAAATAATAAATATACAGGGTGAAGAAAGATTAATTGAATGTTGTTTTTTTTTTTTTTATTAAAATATTAGATTAAATTTCCGAGATATTTGGCGAAAAAGAAAATTGAGGATTTCGGTTATGATTAATTTTTCTACGCCAAAAAAAAAATATCAAAAATGCATTTTTTTACAGATGAGTTCTGAAAAAAGTAAGAATGCATTTTTTCACATGAGAAATTGGAAAAAATAACAATACGTTTGTTTCACACAATTTTTGAAAAAAAATGACAAAAATTGTATTGTTGCTTTTTTACCTAATTCGAATGTGGATAAATGCATCTTTGTTTTTTTTTTATATTCGTATATGGAAAAATACATTTTTGCTGGTTTTCCAGTTTTTATGTAGAAAAATACATTAATGCTGTTTTTTTCTAATTTTTGACTGGAAAACCGCATTGTTGCTATTTTTTTTTTAGTTTTCATATAAGAGAAAATGCATCCTTTCTGTTTTTTTAGTTTTTCGTGTGGAAAAATGTATTGTTGCTTGTTTTTTTTTCAAATTCTTTTGAGAAAAAATGCATTCATGCTGTTTTTGTCTAATTTTTATGAAGAAAAATGCATTATTGTTTTTTTCACAAACCGCATGTTAGAAAAATACATTCTTGATGTTTTTTCTATGAAAAAACGCATTGTTACTTGTTTTTTTTTCACATTCGTTTAATAAAAAATGCATTCATGCTGTTTTTTTTCTAATTTTTGTGAGGAAAAATGCATTCTCGTTTTTTCCCAATCTGCATGTATGAAAAATGCATTTTTGATGTTTTTTCTAGTTTTTGTATGGAAGAACGCATTGTTGCTTGTTTTTTTTTTTAAAATTCGTGTAAGAAAAAATGCATTCATGCTGTTTTTTTTTTTCTTAAAAAAATTGTACCACCCTGTATATTAATTAAACCTGTAACCTCATAATTTACTTTTCTCGTCATTACTCAAAATGACAGAACAATTTTAGTGTCGAGCGACTTATTTCCACTGTGATTAAATTGACATTTTAATGGAAATTAAAACGCATTTTAATTTCCAGTCAGAATCATTTTATATCTACATTTTCCATTTTCCGTTTTCCAACCAACCAAAATTCTTATTAAAAACAAAAAATAACTCTTATCCCATTAAAATAAAAAAAATTGAACTAACCAATTCGAATAAGAAATAACAAGAAACTTATATGTAGCGACATCTACAGGAAATTAAAAAAATATTAGAAAAAGTAAAAATAATGCTTACCACGCTTTTGTTCTTCTTGTCGCCTTGGAAGTTCCCCGTTTTTTGCCAAATTAGCGATGCTTCTTTTGTAATTAGCATCGTCTTCTTCTTCTTCTTCTGGTAGAGTCTTAATGTAACCCGCTCTTGCTAGGGCTTCTAGATTTCTTTTATACGGAAGGTTTTCCCAGCTGAAATGGTTAAGAGAGAAAAAACTATAAGAATAAAGTTGATATTCGAAAATCAATCAAAAATCCCCAGATTTAGGGAAATTTTCAGAAATTTGGCAATGACGCTTTAAAAATCATTGAGTCTAAAAAGTGTAAAAATGTACAAAAAAAAAGTAATATGAAAAAAGAAAAAATTTCAAGAGAAAAAGGGAAAATTTCAAGTGAAAGGAGGGGAAATTTTTAAGAGAAAAGAGGAGACATTACAAGAGAAAAGATGGGAATTTTTAAGTGAAATGAGGGGAAATGTTCGAAGAGAAAAGAGGAGAAATTACAAAAGAAAATTGTGGAAATTTTCATGTGAAATAAGGGGAAATTTTGAAAAAAGGGGATATTATCAAAAGAGAAATGAGGAAATTTTCAAGAAGAGATGGTAAGTTTTCAAGTGAAAGGAGGGAAAATTTTCAAGCCAAAAAAGGAAAAATTACAAGAGAATATATGGGAAATTTTCAAGTGAAATGAGGTGAAATATTCAAGATAAAAGTGGGAAAATTTTTAAATTAAGAGAAAAGGAGAAGTTTTAAGTACAAGGAGAGAAAAATTCATGATAAAACTGGGGAAATTTTCAAATGAAATGTAGGAAAATTTTCAAGAAAAAAATGGAAAAATTATCAAGTGAGAAGAGAGGAAATTTTCAAGTGAAAGTAAGGAAATTTTTCCAAAGAAAAGAGGGGAAATTTTCAATAGAAAAGGGGGAATTTTTAATTTTAAAGAGGGGACATTTTGAAAAGCGAGGAAAATATTAAGAGAAAATAGCGGAAATTTTCAAGAGAAAAGAGGGGAAATTTTCTAGTGAAAGGAAGGGAATTATTCTAAGAAAAAGAGGGGAAATTATCAATAGAAAAGGGGGAATTTTCAAGTAAAAAGATGGGAAATTTTGAAAAGCGGAGAAATTATCAAGAGCGGAAATTTTTAAGAGAAGAGGGAAATTTTCCAAGTGAAAAGGAAAAATTTTCAAGAAAAAAATGGGGAAATTTTCAAGAGAAAAGAGGGGAAATTTTTAAAAGAAAAAACGGAAAAGTGGGAGAATTTTCAATAGAAAATGTGAACATTTTTAATTAGAAAAGAGGGGAAATTATATTTAGAAAAGAGGAGAAATTATATTGAGAAAAGAGGGAAAATTTTCAAGTGAAAGAAGGGGACATTATTAAGAGAAAATGGAAAGTTTCATAGACAGGCAGGGGAAAATTCATTAGAGAATAGGGGAAATTTTCAAGCGAAATGAGAAATTTTGAAAAGGGGAAATTATCAAGAGAAAAGAGAAGAAAATTTCAAGTAAAAAGGAAAAAATTTTAAGTGAAAAGAGGGGAATTATATCAAATGAAAAAAGGGGAAATTTTTAAAAGAAAAAGGGGAAATTGCAAGAAAAAAATGGGAAATTTCATGTGAAATGAGGGAAAATTATGAATAGAGGAAAAATTCTGAAAAGAGGGGAAATTATCAAACGAAGGAAATTTTCTGAGATAAAATAGGGTAACTTTTCAAGTAAAAAAAAAAAAAAATTTCAAGAGAAAAGGGGGGGGAATTTTATAACAGAAAAATAGGGGAAATTTTCAAGAGAAAAGAGAGAAAATTTTCAAGAGAAGATTAGGGAAATTTTCAAGTGAAAAGAGGGGAAATTTTCAAGAATAGACGGCAAATTTTCAAGTAAAAAAAGGAGAAATTTTTAAGTTAAAAGAGGAGAAATTACAAGAGAAAAGTGGGGAAATTTTCAAGAGGAGATGGGAAATTTTGAAGTAAAAGGAGGGGAAATTTTCAAGATAAAAGTGAGGAAATTTTCAAGTGAAAAGATTGGAAATTTTCAAGCTAAAAGAGGAGAAATTACAAAAGAATAGATGAGAAATTATTAAGAGAAAAGGAGAAGTTCCAAATATAGGGAGGGGAAAATTCGCCATAAAATAGGGGAAATTTTCAAGTGAAATGAGGAGAAATTTTGAAAAAAAGGTGAAATTATCAAGAGAAACGGGAAGAAATTTTCAAGTGAAAGGAGGGATAACTTTTAAGAGAAAAAAGAAGGAAATTTTCAAGTAAAAAGGAAAAATTTTAAAGTGAAAAGAGGGGAATTTTTGAAAAAAAGAAATTAAATTCAGAAAAGAGGGAAAATTTTAATTTGAAAAGAAGGAAATATTTAATGGAAATGTGGAAAAATTTTCAATGAATAACGTTAAAATTTTTAAGACAAAATAGGGGCAATTTTCAAAAGAAAAGATGGGAAATTTTTAAGTAAAAACACAAAATTTTCATGTGAAAAGAGAGGAAAAGTTTAAGTGGAAAGAGGGGAAAACTTTATAAATAAAAATGGAAAGAAGGGAAATTTTAGAGTAAAAAGAGGGGAAATTATTAATAGAAAAGCAGAAAAATTTGCTAGCTAAAATGGGAAATTTTCAAGAGTTAAAGACAACCTAATAAAATAAGGAGAAAAAGGGGAAAATTTTAAAAGAAAAGAGGGGAAATTAAACATTTTATATTATAAAACTTTTTATCGATTAAAAGAAAAAATCTAGATTTTAATAAAAAAATACAATAGGAACATTTTTTTTTGGCAAATTTAAAAAAATCCCCACATTTAAAAAAATCTTTAGAACTTTGGCAATCATGTCTTAAAAACCCGTAAATTTAACAAATGAATTTTTATTTAATGAAATTTAATACTATAACAAATTTCGTCTGTCCGGAATATTTTAACAGGATTAAAATATTTTACTTACCGTTCTAATGTTTGATAATTTTCTTCGCTGTCAAGTTTGTTTATAGCGTCCTGAACCCTCTTCAATAATTCCCTACGTAAAGCCCTAATTTGTATTGACGGATTCTGTTGCGGACTTAAAAGTTCCTCGAGAACTTGATTTTCATCAATATCGTAGGAAATTGCCTGAAAAAAAAAACAAAAGAATTAACTACAGAAAACGACTAAAATTCGTAATATACCGCCCATTAATGCGCGGTTTTACCTATTTTTAGTTGGCGTTTATATTAGTTTTATCTTTTCTCCTTACTTTCGTTAAGAAATTTAAATCTTGTTACTAGTTGTTGTTTTTATATTTTTCTTTATTTTTTCCTATTTTTCCTGTTTTTTTCCTGTTTTTTATTATTTTTTTTTACATTTTCCCCATTATCCTATTTTGTTATTTTCTTCTACTTTTTCTTTTTCTATTTTTTCACGTTTTTTCCTATTTTTGCCTAAATTTTCCTATTTTTTGGGTTCTTTAATGTTTTTCGATTGTTTATAATTTTTCCTCATTTTTTTTTCATTCTATGTTTTTTTTTCTATTTCATTTTTTTGTTTTCAGATTTTTGTCTTGTTCCTCTAATTTTTTTCGATTTATTTCATTTTTTTTTTTAATTTTTTTGCGATTTTGCGTTTTTTTTTTCGGTTTCTTACAATTTTTTTTTGAGTTTCTTGTTTTTTTTTTTTGTATATTGCAATTTTGTTTTTAATTTTTTTCTCAATATTTTTTCTTGTTCCAGTGTTTTCTTTTGTTTTCGATTTTACCCGGTCTTTTCTGATTTTTTCCTAATTATTCTGTTTTTTTTTTCTATTTCTCTTATTTTATAATTTTTTTCTTATTCCTCTGAATTTTTTTGCGATTTATTCATTCAATTGTTTGGATTTTTTTTTTTAATGGTTACAGTTGTTTTCGGTTACTTTTGCGATTTTTTTTTGCATTTTTTTTCCATTATTTGGATTTGCTATTTATTGTAATTTATTAACGACTTTTTTCTCATTTTTTTTTGGACTTTTTTGCAAATTTTTTTTTGCTATTTCTTGCATTTTATTTTTTGAGATTTTTTTTGGGTTTTTGCGGTTTTATTGGGATTTTTTAGCGACTTTTTTTCGTTTTTTGCGATTTTTTTCGGTTTTTTTTTCCATTTTTTCAAGCGAAAGGAGGGGAAATTTTCAAGTGAAAAAAGGGAAAAATTTCATGAAAAAAAAGAGGAGAAATTTTCAAGTGAAAAGGGTAAATTTTCAAAAAATTATCAAGAGGGGAAATTTTCAGGAGGGGGAATTTTCAAGAGAAAGGAGGAAATTTTCAAGACAAGAGGGAAAATTTTCACGTACAAAAAACTGAAATTTTCAAGAGAAAAGGTAGGAGATTATCAAGCAAAAATAGGGGAAATTTTCAACTGAAAGGAGGAGAAACTTTTAATAGAAAAGAGGGGAAATTTTCAAGTGAAAAAAAGGAACAATTTAAAAAAAAAATCAGGGGAAATTTTCAAAAGAATAGTTGGGAATTTATCAAGAGAAAAGAGGGGAAATTTTCAAGAGGAAGTAGGGGAAATTATTAATAGAAAAGAGGGGACATTTTCAAGAGAAAAGATGAGAAATTTTTAAGAAAGAAGAGAAAAAATTTTCAAGAAAAAAGAGGGAAAATTTTCACGTAAAAAAAGCGGACAATTTCTAGAAAAAATGGGAGAGAAATTTTCAAGAGAAAAGGGGAAATTTTCAAAAAAAGATGAGAAATTATCAAACTAAAATAGGGGAAATTATCAAATGAAAAGAGGGGAAATTTTTAAGAAAAAATAGGGAAAATTTTCAATTGAAAAGAGGGAAAAATATCAAGAGAAAACAGGGGAAATTTACAAGTGAATAGTGAGGAAATTATCAAAAGAAAAGAGGGGAATTTTCAAGAAAAATGAGGGAAAATTTTGAAGTGAAAAAGGAAATTTTTTTATAAAAGAGGGAAATTTTCACGTGAAGGGGTGAAATTTTCAAGCGAAACTAGGGGAAATTTTCAAATGAAAGGAGGGGACATTTCAAATAAAAAGAGGGAAAATTGCAAAAGAAAATGGGCACAATTTTCGAGTAAAAAAAGCAGAAAATTTCAAGAGAAATGGGAGAGAAATTTTCAAGAGAATAGGGGAAATTTCCATCAAGTAAAGGAAGGTGAAATTTTCAAAAAAAAAGATGGAAATCATCAAGGGAAAATAGGAGAAATTTTCAAACGAAAAGTGTCAAAAATTTCAAGAGAAAAGAGGGGAAATCTTCAAGTGAAAAGTGTCAAAAATTTCAAGAGAAAATAGGAGAAATTATCAAGTGAAAGTAGGGGAAATTTTTAAGAGAAAAGAGGGGAAATTTTCAAGTGAAAAGTGTCAAAAATTTCAAGAGAAAAGAGGGGAAATCTTCAAGTGAAAAGTGTCAAAAATTTCAAGAGAAAATAGGAGAAATTATCAAGTGAAAGTAGGGGAAATTTTTAAGAGAAAAGAGGGGAAATTTTCAAGTGAAAAGTGTCAAAAATTTCAATAGAAAATAGGAGAAATAATCAAGTGAACATAGGGGAAATTTTTAAGAGAAAAGTGGGGAAATTTTCAAGTGAATAGACGAAAAAATTTCAAGAGAAATTAGGGGGAATTTTCAAGTGAAAACAGAAGAATTTTTTAAGAGAAAAGGGGAAAATTTCAAGTGAATAAACTGAAAAATTATAAGAGAAAATAGGGGAAATTCACAAGTGAAAAAAGGGTAAATTTTCAAAAGAAAAGAGGTAAATTTTTAAGAAAAAAGAAGATTTTTTTTTCGATTTTTTACCTCACCATTCAGATAAGAGAGGTATAGTAATCATGCTAAAAATTGGGTAGTAAGTGCAATAAAGTTTTACAAATATATTTTGTATACACTATAATTTATATTAATATCATTATTATATTCAAAAATTTTACCATTGTTGCCAGATTTAAAAAAAAGTAAATTTTTTTCATACTTTTTTATATTAACGTGTAAATTTTTTATTAAAAAATGTTAAACATCAGATTTTTTTTATCTATCCCTACTGTACTAACGGTTTAATATTAAATTATTCCGTGAAAATAAATAATGTCACAGATTAATTTAATGTGTGTGGGGGTGGATAAGAATGCAGTTATCAACTTCTTATACCCTTCAACCCTTCTCAAAATGATTACACCCTAATATTAGTTTGACGTGCCGAAATTCTGGTCCTTTTATTGATGGAAAATTCAAAAGATGAGGGGGCGGTTTAATAAAAAAAAAACTAGATAGAAGATCGTTTTCTGTTATTATTACTGTTCGCCCACACTTTACTTCTGGCGAAGTAGGGCAAACCGTAGTATTAAAATCGTGCAAAATTTTTTTGTTCCAAATCATTTAAAATATCATGAAACGTGGAAAACATTAATTTTTCTCGAGAAAAAAAAAACAGTCTGTCTGTGTGGATGTGTGGATGTCTGTGCGCACGATAACTTGAGAACGATACGGCCGATCCGGAAAATTCTTTCGTTGAAAAAATTGAAAAATTTGAAAAAAATGGTTATTGGAAAAATGCCCATTTTTTGGAATTATTTTTTTTTTAAATTCTTGATAAAAGTAAGGAGAAAACTATAAATTATTCCATAAAATGATATGTCGGTCGGTTTTTTTTGGAAAAATACATTTTTGCTCGTGTTTTTTTTTTTAATTCATGCGTGGAAAAACCATTTTTGTTTTTTTTTTTAAATTCGAGAGTGGAAAAATACATTCTTGCTTTTGTTTCGTTTCTTAATTAATGTGTAGAAAAATGCATTTTGGCTATTTCCAAGTTCGAGTGTGGAAAAATGTATTTTTGCTTTTGTTTTTTTAATTAAAGTGTGGAAAAACCATTTTTGTTTTTTTTTCAAATTCGATAGTGGAAAAATGCATTTTTTCTCTTGTTTTTTTAATTCAAATGTGAAAAAATGCATTTTGGCTATTTCCAAGTTCGAGAGTAGAAAATGCTTTATTGCTCTTGTTTTTTTAATTCATGTGTGGAAAAACCATTTTTGTTTTTTTTTTAAATTCGAGAGTGGAAAAATGCATTCTTGATCTTGATTTTTTAATTCAAGTGTGAAAAAATGCATTTTTGCTTTTTTTCAACTTCCAGAGTGGAAAAATGCATTTTTTCTTTTGTTTTTTAAATTCATGTATGAAAAAATGCATTTTTGCTTTTTTTCCAAATTCGAGAGTGGAAAAATGCATTCTTGCTCCTGTTTTGTTAATTCAAGTGTGAAAAAATGCATTTTTGCTTTTTTTCCAAATTCGAGAGTGGAAAAATGCATTCTTGCTCCTGTTTTTTTAATTCAAGTGTGAAAAAATGCATTTTTGCTTTTTTTCCAAATTCGAGAGTGGAAAAATGCATTCTTGCTCCTGTTTTGTTAATTCAAGTGTGAAAAAATGCATTTTTGCTTTTTTTCCAAATTCGAGAGTGGAAAAATGCATTCTTGCTCCTGTTTTTTTAATTCATGTGTGGAAAAATGCATTTTGGCTATTTCCAAGTTCGAGAGTAGAAAATGCTTTATTGCTTTTGTTTTTTTAATTAAAGTGTGGAAAAACCATTTTTGTTTTTTTTTCAAATTCGATAGTGGAAAAATGCATTTTTTCTCTTGTTTTTTTAATTCAAATGTGAAAAAATGCATTTTGGCTATTTCCAAGTTCGAGAGTAGAAAATGCTTTATTGCTCTTGTTTTTTTAATTCATGTGTGGAAAAACCATTTTTGTTTTTTTTTTAAATTCGAGAGTGGAAAAATGCATTCTTGATCTTGATTTTTTAATTCAAGTGTGAAAAAATGCATTTTTGCTTTTTTTCAACTTCCAGAGTGGAAAAATGCATTTTTTCTTTTGTTTTTTAAATTCATGTATGAAAAAATGCATTTTTGCTTTTTTTCCAAATTCGAGAGTGGAAAAATGCATTCTTGCTCCTGTTTTGTTAATTCAAGTGTGAAAAAATGCATTTTTGCTTTTTTTCCAAATTCGAGAGTGGAAAAATGCATTCTTGCTCCTGTTTTTTTAATTCAAGTGTGAAAAAATGCATTTTTGCTTTTTTTCCAAATTCGAGAGTGGAAAAATGCATTCTTGCTCCTGTTTTGTTAATTCAAGTGTGAAAAAATGCATTTTTGCTTTTTTTCCAAATTCGAGAGTGGAAAAATGCATTCTTGCTCCTGTTTTTTTAATTCATGTGTGGAAAAATGCATTTTGGCTATTTCCAAGTTCGAGAGTAGAAAATGCTTTATTGCTTTTGTTTTTTTAATTAAAGTGTGGAAAAACCATTTTTGTTTTTTTTTCAAATTCGATAGTGGAAAAATGCATTTTTTCTCTTGTTTTTTTAATTCAAATGTGAAAAAATGCATTTTGGCTATTTCCAAGTTCGAGAGTAGAAAATGCTTTATTGCTCTTGTTTTTTTAATTCATGTGTGGAAAAACCATTTTTGTTTTTTTTTTAAATTCGAGAGTGGAAAAATGCATTCTTGATCTTGATTTTTTAATTCAAGTGTGAAAAAATGCATTTTTGCTTTTTTTCAACTTCCAGAGTGGAAAAATGCATTTTTTCTTTTGTTTTTTAAATTCATGTATGAAAAAATGCATTTTTGCTTTTTTTCCAAATTCGAGAGTGGAAAAATGCATTCTTGCTCCTGTTTTGTTAATTCAAGTGTGAAAAAATGCATTTTTGCTTTTTTTCCAAATTCGAGAGTGGAAAAATGCATTCTTGCTCCTGTTTTTTTAATTCAAGTGTGAAAAAATGCATTTTTGCTTTTTTTCCAAATTCGAGAGTGGAAAAATGCATTCTTGCTCCTGTTTTGTTAATTCAAGTGTGAAAAAATGCATTTTTGCTTTTTTTCCAAATTCGAGAGTGGAAAAATGCATTCTTGCTCCTGTTTTTTTAATTCATGTGTGGAAAAATGCATTTTGGCTTTTTTTCCAAATTCATAATATTTAAAATTATTGGCGAAAGTTAGGAGAACACTAAATTATTATTTTTCACTATTTTTTCTTATTTTTCAATATTTTCTTTGTTTTTCCCTTTTTTTTCTATTTTCGCCATTTGTCTTTATTTTTCAGTATTTTTTCCAATTTATTCCTATATTCCTTTGATTTTCCTCATTTTCTTTTATTTCGTATTTTTCTTTATTTTCCTCTAATTTCCCTATTTTTTTTATTTCTTCCTTTTTTCCTGTTTTTCATTTTTTTTTCCTGATATAGTCCATTTGTCTCTATTTTATGATTTCTTTTTTATTTTCCTTCATTTTTTACTATTTTCCTATAAGTTTCTCTATTTTTCTAGATTTTTCTCTATTTATTTATAATTACCCCATTTAATTTTTCTGATTTTTTCCTATTTTTTCCTATTTTTTCCTATATTTTCCTATTTCTTTTTACTATTTATCCCCATATGTACTTATTTTGCCCTATTTTCTCTATTTTTTCTCTATTTTTTTATATATTTTCCTAAGTTTTCCTATTTTTAACAATTTTCTCATTTTTCCTATTTTTCTAAATTTTTTGTATTTCTCTTTTTCTCCATTTTCCTTACTTTCCCTAATTTTATTCCTGGTTTTCCTAATTTTTTCGCTATTTTCCACAACTTTTCAATATTTTCTCCGTTTTTCTCTAATTTTTCCATATTTTCCCCCATTTTTCAATATTGTTCACCGTTTTATCTATTTGCCGCTGTTTTTTCTATTTTTCCTTTTTTTCTCAATTTATCCCTATTTTTCCTCATTTTATATTTCTCCGTATCTTTCTCTACTTTTCCTATTTTTTTTATTTTTCACTATTTGTTCCCATTTGTACTTATTTTTCTCTATTTTTAACTATTTTTCTTATTTTTCTTGTTATCCTATTTTGCCCAATTTTTCCTAATTTTTTCCAATTTTTATTTTTCAAAAATTTTTACCACCGTTTCCAGATATATCAAAAAATTAGTTTTTTCTTTTAAATTGTCAAAATTATGCATTTTTATGAAAAATTACAAGTAATAAAAATTGTAGAACATAAAATTTATTACACATTTTATTTTTACCGTTTTTTCGAATTCCTTATAGTTTAGCCTCTAGAGGGCGTGAGAAAAATATATATCAAATTTTATTTAGATTTTTTATTATTAAGTGGAAACTGGAAAATCCAAGCGAATACATTTTCCAACATATTTTATATGAGCTTAGTTGGTATTAGAGAAAATCCGGAAAAAAAGATTGACTTCATACATCCAATTTACTCAGAAATAATATATTTCTTTACAGTCTTTTTATTCTGATCATGATAAAAATAACGAAACGTGAGAGTCTTAAATAAAGCGAAACTCGGGAGCTTTAAAAATAAATAGATTCAATATAACAGAATTTTAATTAAATAATATATACAAAAAGTCCCACGCCCATTTTTGTTAATTTTTCTCTAAAACTACTGATCCGATCAAAATGATTGAGACACCATTTGAAAGATTTCGATTAATGGCAAAAAAATTATTCTATAAAAAATTTAGAAAAATGGCCTCCTTCATAACGGAAATTACGTTAGAAAATTTGCTTTATTATTCAAATTCGTATGTGAAAAAATGCATTGTTACTAAATTTTTTTTTATTGGAAAATACATTGTTGCTTTCTTTTTCAACGTCCTATATACGTTTTTTTTATTTTCGAATTTAAAAACTCTTAACGAAAGTAAGGAGAAAACCGTAAAATCGTAGCTCGGTCGTTTATTTTATTTTTTTTTAAAAGATTTAAAATTCTTAACGAAAGTAAGGAGAATATTTTAGATTTTTTCCTGATTTTTCAACATTTTTTCTTAATTTTTCCTATTTTTCATATTTTCCCAATTTTTACCTAGTGTTTTTTTTACCACTTTTTTTCTATTTCTCCCCATTTATCCAATTCTTACCCATATTTTCCTTTTTTTCCTAATTTTCACTGTTTCTTCCTATGTTCTTTATTACTTTTTTGGCGACGAAATTTATGATTATTGTTCAATTTTTCTTGTTTGTTTGTTTGTTACGGTTGTAGCGATTAGTATTGCAGTGACCTATTCGACTGGCGTCCGAACTAATTATTTTTATTTGCTATAGCGTCCCGACTAAGGATATTAAGAAAAACGAAATTAATGTCTTACTTCTAGTTTTTTTTTTATTTTTTTCTTTTTCTCGATGCTCGGTTTCATTAACTAGAAGAACTTAATCTCGTTTTAATGGTCTATTTGGTTTAATAACAAAAGTCTCTTAAGTTCGGATTTACTTTACAAAATTAATTAAATTGTTTTAAAAAAATTAATTTGTCAACAAAAGTCCCTTATTTGTACTAAATAGTCTTAATTATTGGTTTAGAAGATCAAAAAATTCTATATGTTAATTTTTTCGCCAAAACAATGTAGAAATTGAAAAAAACTTAAATACAAAAGTTGTAGGGAATTTTATGCTCTACAACTTTGCACTACAACATTTTGCACTAAAGTGCATTATTTGACCTTAAAATCTGAAAAAATTCATAATCTACATGTTATTTTTGACGCCATCTAGCGGCGTAACTGTTAAGATTTTTGAAAAAAGTATCATACAAAAGTTGTAGGGAATTTTATGCTCTAAAACTTTGCACTACAACATTTTGCACTAAAGTGCATTATTTGATCTTAAAATCTGAAAAAATTCATAACCTACATGTTAATTTTTCACGCCATCTAGCGGCGTAACTGTTAAGATTTTTGAAAAAAGCATGATACAAAAGTTGTAGGGAATTTTATACTCTATAAGTTTGCATTATAACATTTTGCACTAAAGTGCATTGTTTGCTCTCAAAATTTTAAAATAGCCAAAAATGCTATATATGTTATTTTTATCTCCCTCTAGCGGCGAAAAGAGTTATAGGTAATTTTATTGTCTACAACTTTTTCCTAAAACATTTTTCACTAAAGTGCATTATTTATCATTAAAATTTAATAAAAGTCGGAAAAATCAACATTCACACTTTTTTAGCGCCCTCTAGCGGAAAAACTATTGAAAATTTTGGAAAAAGTTCAATACAAAAATTGTAGAGAATTTTATGCTCTATAATTTTATACCAAAATATTTTTCACTAAAATGCATTGTTTGTCATCAAAATTAAAAAATAAGCTAAAAATCCTACATGTGTAGTATTTCGCCCTCTACTGGCGAAATTGTAAGGATTTTTGTAAAACGTTATAGACAAAAGTTGCATAAAATTTAATTATCTAAAATTATTTCCCATAACATTTTTCTCAGAAACGTATAGTTTTTCCGGTAAATTGGAAAAACTATGAAAAATCCCAAATGTTTCATAGTTCTTTAACTATTGTATAAAAGTTACAAATTTATTGTTAAATTAAATTTTCATCACACTGTATATTTAATATTTAATATAATTATTCAATTTTTTTAATAAAAACAAGTGTACTTATTATACAGGGTGAACTATTTTAAATTTTATTTTCAAAAAACTTCAAATCCCAATATAAGTGTTCAATTAAATTTGCGTCACACTGTATATTTAATTTACGATCTAATTTTCCAATTTTTTTTTAATAAAATCACGTGTACCTACTTGATAAAATAATGAAATAATTTTTCGTACTCACCTTGTAAACGCCCAATAAAAAAATCACTAACCCGAAAACAAATTTCATCGACAACATAGTCATATAAAAAAATGAAACAACAAGGAAACAACTCGACAACAACAACAACAACAACAACAACGACCCTTACTAAAAAAAATAAATTTTCTTTCAACTGTTGATTCTAGATATCAACACGTACACGATTTGTGTAGACATCTCGACGCCGCGTCGCGACGTCTATTTTATATGTTAGCTAAAAGCGGGGGAGGCCTTGGAAACGACGCAGAATCGCTAAAAACTGGTTAAATGCTCCCCCCCACCCCTTATTATCTATCCCTTGTGTCATCTGCCTACGGGTGAGTTTGAATTATGTTTTTAGAAATTTGCTGGGATTTTGCGGATAAATTGGTTGCAGATAAATTTAAAGCGAAACGACATTTAATTGATTTCAGAATAAAATGAATCGACGAACCGTAGTTGAGTTTTTTTTTTGTATTGAATAGTTTTAGTAATATAAAATAAAATGTAACTTTAATTAGTAAAATTTTAAGAATTATGATCCACTCTGTATTTTAATCCACAGGTAGGACCAAATAAAAATCTACAGATTGGATAGTTTAAAATTTTGATATTTTTTTTATTTTTGACAGGTGACAGTTGGATAAATAATTTTGATTTTTCTTCTGTCATTTTTTTTTTCTCCTAAAAATACATTATTCCTTTATTTTGGTTATTATTATTATTATTATTTCTTTTTCGTATTTAAGAAAATGTGAAAATAAATTTTTAAATTTTTCTTTGGAAAAATAAATTTTTTTGTTTTGATATTAAAATTCGTGTGCGAATAAATGCATTGTTTTGTTTTTTAAATGAGAAAAAAAATGGGAAAAATTGTTAAAAATGGGGGAAAATATGGAAAAGTAAGAAAATAAAAAGAGAGAAACG
The DNA here is from genome assembly GCA_963243735.1 of Neocrepidodera transversa. NCBI lineage: Eukaryota > Metazoa > Arthropoda > Insecta > Coleoptera > Chrysomelidae > Neocrepidodera > Neocrepidodera transversa. The sequence goes on from CAUJLB010000035.1 coordinate 228,030, forward strand.
ATAAAAATAGAGAAAATAAGTAAAACAGAATGCAGAAACATGAAAAAATATTAAAAATATAGAAAAATAGAGAAAATTACATAATAAAAAATATGGAAAAATTGGGGAAAATAGGAACAAAATTTTATCTAAAATTTCTCCTCTTTTCCATCAAGAATTTTCCATCTTTTCTCTGTTACTTTCTCTATCAAATTTCGCCTTTACTTTTGAAAATTCCCCTCATTTCTCTTGAGAATTTCCACATTTTACTCTTTTAATTTTCCTCTATGAAATTTCCCTATTTCTCTCTTGAAAATTTTCTCTTTTCTCATGACGGTTTCGCCTTTTATTTTTAAAACTTCCCCTCCTTTATCCAGAAAATTTTCCCTCTCTTCTCTTTAAAGTTTCTATTTTTCTCTTCAAAATTTCCCCTCTTTTTCTTGAATATTTACCCTATTTTCTCTCTTAATTTCCCCTATTTTATCTATCAAATTTTTCCTCTTTTCTCTTGAAGATTTCTCCTAATTTTTCTCTTGAAGATTTCCCCTTTTTTCTCTTAATTATCCCTGTTTTTTCCAATAGTTTTCTTCTATTTTTTCTATAAAATTTCCCCTATTTTTTTTTGGAAAATTTCCTTTCTCTTCTCTTGACAATTTCCTCTCTTTTCTCTCCTAATTTCCCGTATTTCCTCTATCAAATTTCCCCAAGAGGAAAAAATGTCAAGAAAGAAGATGAGAAATTTTTGTGAGAAAAGAGGAGAAATTTTCGTTAGAAAAGAGGGGAAATTTTCAAGATAGAAGAGGGGAAATTAAGAGAGAAAAGCGGAGAAATTAAGAGAGAAAAGAGGAGAATTTACAATAATTTCCCCTCTTGAAAATTCCTCTTATTTTTTTTTTACAATTTCCCCTATTTTCTCTTAATTTTCCCATTTTTCTCTAACATATTTCCACTATTTTTTCTTTCAAATTTCCCCCAGAGGGAGAAGAAATTTTCAAATGAAAAGAAGAGAAATTTTCATGAAAAAAGAGGGGAAGTTTCCATGAGAAAAAAGAAGAAATTTTCAAGACAGAAGAGGGGAAAATTACAATTTCCCCTCTTTTTTTCTTAATTCCCCTTTTCTCTCTTGAAAATTTTCCGTTTTCTCTTAAAAATTTCCCCTCTTTTTCTTGAATTTTTCTACTATTTTCTTTTGAAAATTTCTCTTTTTTCTTGACAATTTCCCCCATTTCCTCTCTTAATTTTCCCTATTTTCATTATCAAATTTTCCCTATTTTCTCTTCAATATTTCCCCTCCTTTTTCTCTTGAAGATTTCCCCTCTTTTTTCTTGAAAATGTTCCCACTCTTCTCTTGACATATTTCCCTTCTTTTCCTACTTAATTTCTCTTTTCTCTGTTCATTTCCCCTATTTTCTCTATCAATTTTTTCTTCTTTTCTTTTGAAGATTTCCCTTCTTTTTTCTCTTGAATTTTTCCCCTCTTTTTTCTTGAAAATTTCTCCTCTTTAAAACAGAAAAATAGGAACAACAAAGAAAACGGGCTAAATGTGACAAAATTTGAGATAAGAGGGGAAATTTGATAGAGACAATGTAGAGAATTAAGAGAGAAAAAAGAGGGGAAGTTAAGAGAGAAAATAGAGAAAATTTTCAAGAAAATAATGAAGAAATTAAGAGAGAAAAAGAGAATTTTTTGAGAAAAGAGAGGGGAACTTTAAGACAAAAAAGAGACAAAATTTGAAAGAAAAGAGGAGAATTTTTAGAGCAAGAGGGGAAATTTGAAGAAAAAAGAGGGCAAATTTTGTAGAGAAGTTGGGGGAATTAAGAGAAAAAGAGGGGAAATTAATAGAGAAAATAGTGGAAATTTTCCTGAGAAAAAGGGGAAATTTTCTAGAGAAAGGAGGGAAATTTTTCAAGACAGAAGAGAGAAAAGAGGAGAATGTACACTCTTTTCCCTTCTTTTGGAAATTTAACTTCTTTTCTCTTGAAAATGTCTCCTATTTTCTCTAAAAAATTTCTTTTTTCTTTTGAAAATTTCTCCTATTTTCTCTTGACCATACGGGAAATTAGGAGAGAAAAGAAAGGAAATTTGTCAAGAAAAAGGAAGGGAAATTTTCCAAATAAAAAATAGGGGAAACTTTATAGAAAAAATAGAAGAAAACTGTTAGAAAAATAGGGATAATTAAGAGAAAAGAGGGGAAATTGTCAAGATAAAATAGGAGAAATTTTCAAGAGGAAAGAGGAGAAATTTTCAATAGAAGGGAAAAGAGTAAATTCTCCTCTTTTCTCTCTTAATTTTCCCTCTTCTGTCTTGAAAATTTCCCCTCTTTTCTTATGAAAATATCTCCTTTTTTCACTTAAAAATGTTCTCTCTTTTTTATAGACAATTTCCCCTCTTAATGAAATTTGATAGAGAAAATAGGGGAAATTAGGAGAGAAAAGAGAGGAAATTGTCAAGAGAAAAGAAAGGAAATTTTCTTGAGAAAAGAGGAGAAATTTTTTAGAGAAAATAAAAGAAATGTATTAGAGAAAAAGGGAAAATTAAGATAAAAGAGGGGAAAATTTCAAGAGAAAATAGGAGAAATTTTCAAGAGAAAAGAGGAGAAATTTTCAATAGAAGGGAAAAATTTGTACATTCTCCTCTTAATTTGCCCTTTTCTGTCATGAAAATTTCCCCTCTTTTCTCATGAACATTTCTCCTCTTATCACTTGAAAATTGGGGAAATTGTCAAGATAAAAGAGGAGAAATTTTTAAGAGAAAAAAGGGGAGAAATCTTCAAGAGAAAAAAGGAAAAAAATTGATGGAGAAAATAGGGGATATTAAGTGAGAAAAGAGGGGAAATTGTCAAGATAAAAGAGGAAAAAATTTCAAGATAAAAAAGGGTCAATTTTCAAGAGAAAAGGGGGAAATTTTCAAGACAGAAGAGAGAAAAGAGGAGAGTGTACACTCTTTTCCCTTCTTTTGAAAATTTAATATCTTGAAAGTGTCTCCCATTTTCTCTATCAAATGTCCCCTTTTTTTTCTAAAAAAATTCCCCCCTTTTCTTTTGAAAATTTCTCCCATTTTCTCTTGACAATTTCTCCTCTTTTCTTTTAATTTTTCCTATTTTATCCAACAAATTTCTCTTCTTTTTTCTAGATAATTTCCCTTCTTTTCTCTTGACAATTTCCTCTCTTTTCTTTCCTAATTTCCCCTATTTTCTCTATCAAATTTTCCCAAGAGAAGAAAAGAGAGGGAATTATCAAGTGAAATGAGGAGAAATTTTCATGAGAAAAGAGGGGACATTTAAAAGAGAAAATAGGAGAAATTTGAAAGAAGAAATTAAGAGAGAAATGAGGGGAAATTCTCAAGAAATAAGAAAGGAAATTAATTAACAATAAAGAAAAGAGTGGAAGTTAGAGAAAAAATAAAGAAAATTTTTACCTATAACAAATTTTTTTCCCATCATATTTTTTCGGAATCTCTTCAGCGCTTTAATTTAATTTACTGTATAGATCCGTTAGAACGATAACAAATTATATGAAATATTAAAATTGTAAATAAAATTATATTTATTATAGAAGGAAAATTATTTACCTTGTAAATTCATATTTTATATTAAATTTTCCACCAATAAATCCTATTTTTCATTCTAATACATGATTCAGGATTCAATAATGATAGAAAATTTTCCTTATTTACATAAACCGTAAACAGTTTCCAGTTTGTCTGTTCGCTAAAGATAAACAAGTGGGTCTCTTTGATCCATGAAAACGCATTCAATGTAGGAAATGGAAATGAAGCACGTATCGATGGAAATTAAGCATCATCCAGGGTCGGATTAAAAGAAATTTCATTTAAATATCACCAAATCAATATTCAACAAATTATTGCTAATTAATATCATTAATAATAATTGAGAATTTCCTTTCGTTTCTCTCTTAAAAATTTCTACCCCTCTTTTCTTACGAAAATTTCCTCTCTTGTCTCTTAACAATTTCCCCTCTTGTGGAGATTTGATAGAGAAAGTAGAGGCAATTAGAGGAGAAAGGGAGGAAATTGTCAAGAAAAAAGAAGCGAAATTTTCTAGTGAAAAGAGGGGAAATTTTTAATTGAAGGAAAAATAGTGTAAATTCTCCTCTTTTCTCTCTTAATTTCCCCTCTTCTGTCTTGAAAATTTACCCTCTTTTCTCACGAAAATTTCTCCTCTTTTCGTTTGAAAATTTTCTTCTCTTTTTTGTTGACAATTTTCCCTCTGAAGGAAATTTGATAGAAAAAATAGTGGAAATTTGTTAAAGAAAAATGGAAAAATTAAGAGAAAATAGGGGAAATTGTCAAGAGAAAATAGGAGAAATTTTCAAGAGAAAAGGGGAAATTTTTAATAGAAGGGAAATGTTTGTAAATTCTCCTCTTTGCTCTCGTAATTTTTCCCCTCTCCTGTCTTGAAAATTTCTTCTTTTTTCTCATGGAAACTTCTCCTCTTTTCTCACGAAAATTTCTCCTCTTTTCATTTGAAAATTTCTTCTCTTTTTTGTTGAAAATTTTCCCTCTATAGGAAATTTGATAGAAAAAATAGTGGAAATTAGTTAAAGAAAAATGGAAAAATTAAGAGAAAATAGGGGAAATTGTCAAGAGAAAATAGGAGAAATTTTCAAGAGGGGAAATTTTTGTAAATTCTCCTCTTTTCTCTCTTAATTTCCCCTCTACTCTCTTGAAAATTTCCCCTTTTTTCTCACGAAAATTTCTCATCTTTTTTCTTGACATTTTCCCCTCTTGGGGAAATTTGATAGAGAAAATACGGGAAATTAGGAGAGAAAAGAGAGGAAATTGTCAAGAGAAGAGAAGGGAAATTTTCCAAATAAAAAATAGGGGAAATTTTATAGAAAAAATAGAAGAAAACTGTTAGAAAAAAATAGGGATAATTAAGAGAAAAGAGGGGAAATTGTCAAGGTAAAATAGAAATTTTCAAAAGAAAATAAGGGAAATTTTCAATAGAAGGAAAAAGAGTTAATTCTCCTCTTTTCTCTCTTAATTTCCCCTTTTCTGTCTTGAAAATTTCCCTCCTTTTCTTATGAAAATTTTTCCTCTTTTCACTTGAAAATTTCCCCTCTTAAAGAAATTTGATAGAGAAAATAGGGGAAATTAGGAGAGAAAAGAGAGGAAATTTTCTAGAAAAAATGGGAGAAATTATCAAGAGAAAAGAGGGGAAATTTTTAATAGATGGGAAATGTTTGTAAATTCTCTTTGCTCGCGTAATTTTCCCTTTTCTGTCTCGAAAATTTCTCCTCTTTTCTCATGAAAATTTCCCCTCTTCTCACGAAAATTTTTCCTCTTGTCATTTAAAAATTTATTTTTTTTTGTTGACAATTTCCCCTCTGGGGGAAATTTGATAGAAAAAATAGTGGAAATTTGTTAGAGAAAATTGGGAAAATTAAGAGAAAAGAGGGGAAATTTTTAATAAACAGGAAATGTTTGTAAATTCTTCTCTTTGCTCTCGTAATTTCCCCTTTTTTCTCTTGAAAATTTCTCCTCTTTTTTCATGAAAATTTCTCCTCTTTTCACTTAACAATTGGGGAAATTGTCAAGATAACTGAGGAGAAATTTTTAAGAGAAAAAAGGGGAAATCCTCAAGAGAAAAAATAGGAGAAATCTTCAAGAGAAAAGAGGAAAAATCTTCAAGAGAAAAGAGGAAAAAATTTGATAGAGAAAATTGGGGAAATGAAGAGAGAAAATAGGGGAAAATGTCAAGAAAAAAGAGAAATTTTCAAAAGAGAAAAAAGAGGAAATGTTCAAGAAAAAGAGGATAAATTGTCATGAGAAAAGAGGAGAAATTTTCAAGAGAAAAAAAGGGAAAACTGGAAGAGAAAAAAAAGGAGACATTTTCAAAAGCAAAGGTGAATTTTTAAGAGAAGAAAGGGAAAATTTTCTAGATAAAGGAGGGGAAGTTTTCAAGATAGAAAGCCAAATCTTCCTATTTTAAACTATTTTTTCCATTTTTTTATATTTATTCTCAAATGTTCCCATTTTCTAATATTTTTCCATAATTTTTTGCTATTTTTCCAAAATATCCCTATTTTTCTAATTTTTTACTATTTTAGCCATATTTTTCCAAAATTTTCCTATATGCCCTGGTTTTTTTTACTCCTTTTTCATTATTTTTCACCGTTTTTTCCAAATTTCTCTATTTTTCCCAATTTTTTCCTATTTTTTTCTATTTTATCGCTCTTTTCCTTATTTTTCCAAAATTTCTCAATTTTTCACCATTTTATCCAATTTGTTCCTATTTTCCCCATTTTACTCTTATTTTTTTACCATTTTTCACTACTGTCGCTATTTCTCCCATTTTTTTCCCATATTTTTCTATTTTTTTCTGTTTTAAAATAGTTTTTCTAGTTTCTTTATTTTCCTTATTTTCACCTATTTTTCTCTATTTTCACTATTATTTGTGTTTTTCCTATTTTTTCAAAATCTTTTTATATTATTTGTTCCTTAGATTAGATAAACATTTGATTGTAGGTTTATTTCATATAAAAAAAGTATAAATATAAATTTGATTTAATTAAAAAAAAAAAACGGAAAATTTATATATAAATTATTTATAGGTTAGTTAAATCCGGAATATCCGTTACACCCTTGAGGAATCATTAGTTTTAATTTGAATTTATGTGACGTCTATAGGGTAAAATTTATTTCGCACTCTAGATCATATTTCTGACTATTGGATTATTTAATATTTAATTTTACAATTATTTTTTAATAATTTTCAGCTTATTTGGAAAACGTTTTAAAAAAAAAATTGTAATTTTATTGTGTTATTTTATCTAATTATTATTTTTTCTTATTTTATTTTTTCCTTTCATAAAATTTTTCATTATTTATTATTAAATATATTTTCCATGATGAAATTTTAATATACGTAAAAGTAATTTTATTAATCGAATTAATGCGCTAGTGGCGAAACAATGAGAAATTTTATATATATAAAAAAAAAATCAAAAATCACGTATGTACGTTAAATTTTTTCTAATTATTATTAATTGTCAGAAACTAATAAAGTTTTTTTATGAAAATCGGTTTAATAAAGCGGGATTTTGCTCCGGATTAAAGATGCAATTTGTTTTCTTTTTGACGTCGACGTCGCGACGTCGACGTCGACTATTTTCCGTAATAATCCCATATTGTTTCCAGTATATTCGAATTAAAAAACAAATTAATATCAGCAATATTTTTTTTAATAATTGGTACTACTCCATTTAAAATATTAAAATCAAAATTATTTTTTCAACTGTCACTCGTCAAAAATTATAAAAAAAAAAATTTAATTACAAAACTGAAAGAGAGATACTCTAAGATATCTATTTACCAAATATTAAATAAATTTTAATAAAAGATAGAGAAAAATGATTCGAATTCAAAATTGCTGTTGGTTTCCTTCTAATTTGTTTTTTTTTAAATTTTTTTATCGAATTAAGTAGAAGTTGCGCTCACTCCTGTTTTTTCCCATAAAAACTCGATTATCTCAGAAAATAAAAGAGCCAGAGCAGAATGGATACTTTTTTTGGAATGTACGACCCTTAAACCACCCCTGTAACAAGTTTTTTTTCGATCCTAAATTTTGAAAAATTCATTTTAAAAATTTACCAGGAAAATTTTAAAAATGAATTACGAAAACGTATTTTGTTTATTAATTTTATAAATTATTCTAAAAATTAATTCAATTTCAGCTGACGAAAGAAAAAACGTTTCATCACAATAATATTAGGATAGAAAATGGAGGTTCGTATAATGTCAAGCACTCGCGACATCTAGTAGAGCCTAAATAAGTTATGTTGGACTGGTATTCTACTAGGGGTGCGTTCCGCTTCTCCACCGAAAAATATTTGAATAGAAACTTATTGCATGACTATGCAACCAATTTAACCTATATGTTAGTAATTAATTAAGCTTCTAAGTTTGATTCTGAATAAGTTGGATCACCTGAATATTGTAAAGCTCTGCCAAGACGGCCTATTTCTCTGTTTTCAGCAACTGATGAGAATAAATGTAAGACATACAATTAATAAATTTAACAAGTCATTTTGGGGTGTTTTAATTAAAATAAGGAAAATCCTACAAATATCAAACGATACAATATGAAGTTAGACATCTTGTAGAGCCAATGAGAAGTTATGTTATACTTGTATTCTATTAGATAACGCCTTGGAGTAGTACGTTCCGCATATCAATCGAAAAATTATTGGATAGAAAATGGCGTTCCTGTTATATTGAGCATTCGCGACATCTAGTAGAATTTATAACAAGTTATCGTGTACTGGTATTCTAATAGATGGCGCTTTAAAGTGCGTTCCGTTTCTCCATCCAATAAATAAGGATAGAAAATGGAGGTTCGTGTTATGTTGAGGATTCGCGACATCTACATGAGTTTATAAGAACTTATGTTGTCCGAATATTCTAATAGATGGAACTTTGGAGTGCGTTCCGCATTTCCATCGAAAAAACATTTTTTTTTCACTTTTTTTTAATCCGATTGAAATGAATTTTTTTTTAAAAGATGCACAAAGATGGTCCGGACTCAGAATTGATGTCAGTTTTCTTCTAATTTGTTATTTTTTTAATATTAATTGAAACAAATTACATTTTTTAAATTGTTTTA
>CAUJLB010000036.1:0-20008 GCA_963243735.1 Neocrepidodera transversa
GAAAATAAATGAAAATAAATGAAAATAAATGAAAATAAATGAAAATAAATGAAAATAAATGAAAATAAATGAAAATAAATGAAAATAAATGAAAATAAATGAAAGTAAATGAAAATAAATGAAAATAAATGAAAATAAATGAAAATAAATGAAAATAAATGAAAATAAATGAAAATAAATGAAAATAAATGAAAATAAATGAAAATAAATGAAAGTAAATGAAAATAAATGAAAATAAATGAAAATAAATGAAAATAAATTAAAATAAATGAAAGTAAATGAAAATAAATGAAAATAAATGAAAATAAATGAAAATAAATGAAAATAAATGAAAATAAATGAAAATAAATGAAAATAAATGAAAATAAATGAAAATAAATGAAAATAAATGAAAATAAATGAAAATAAATGAAAATAAATGAAAATAAATGAAAATAAATGAAAATAAATGAAAATAAATGAAAATAAATGAAAATAAATGAAAATAAATGAAAATAAATGAAAATAAATGAAAATAAATGAAAATAAATGAAAATAAATGAAAATAAATGAAAATAAATGAAAATAAATGAAAATAAATGAAAATAAATGAAAATAAATGAAAATAAATGAAAATAAATGAAAATAAATGAAAATAAATGAAAATAAATGAAAATAAATGAAAATAAATGAAAATAAATGAAAATAAATGAAAATAAATGAAAATAAATGAAAATAAATGAAAATAAATGAAAATAAATGAAAGTAAATGAAAATAAATGAAAATAAATGAAAATAAATGAAAATAAATGAAAGTAAATGAAAGTAAATGAAAATAAATGAAAATAAATGAAAATAAATGAAAATAAATGAAAATAAATGAAAATAAATGAAATTAAATGAAATTAAATGAAAATAAATGAAATTAAATGAAATTAAATGAAATTAAATGAAATTAAATGAAAATAAATGAAAATAAATGAAAATAAATGAAAATAAATGAATATAAATGAAAATAAATGAAAATAAATGAAAATAAATGAAAATAAATGAAAATAAATGAAAATAAATGAAAATAAATGAAAATAAATGAAAATAAATGAAAATAAATGAAAATAAATGAAAATAAATGAAAATAAATGAAAAGAAATGAAAATAAATGAAAATAAATGAAAATAAATGAAATAAATGAAAATAAATGAAAATAAATGAAAATAAATGAAAATAAATGAAAATAAATGAAAATAAATGAAAATAAATGAAAATAAATGAAAATAAATGAAAATAAATGAAAATAAATGAAAATAAATGAAAATAAATGAAAATAAATGAAAATAAATGAAAATAAATGAAAATAAATGAAAATAAATGAAAATAATGAAAATAAATGAAAATAAATGAAAATAAATGAAAATAAATGAAAATAAATGAAAATAAATGAAAGTAAATGAAAATAAATGAAAATAAATGAAAGTAAATTAAAATAAATGAAAATAAATGAAAATAAATGAAAATAAATGAAAATAAATGAAAATAAATGAAAATAAATGAAAATAAATGAAAATAAATGACAATAAATGAAAATAAATGATAATAAATGAAAATAAATGAAAATAAATGAAATTAAATGAAATTAAATGAAAATAAATGAAATTAAATGAAATTAAATGAAATTAAATGAAACTAAATGAAAATAAATGAAAATAAATGAAAATAAATGAAAATAAATGAAAATAAATGAAATTAAATGAAATTCAATGAAATTAAATGAAAATAAATGAAATTAATTGAAATTAAATGAAAATAAATGAAAATAAATGAAAATAAATGAAAATAAATGAAAATAAATGAAAATAAATGAAAATAAATGAAAATAAATGAAAATAAATGAAAATAAATGAAAATAAATGAAAATAAATGAAAATAAATGAAAATAAATGAAAATAAATGAAAATAAATTAAAATAAATGAAAATAAATGAAAATAAATGAAAATAAATGAAAATAAATGAAAATAAATGAAAATAAATGAAAATAAATGAAAATAAATGAAAATAAATGAAAATAAATGAAAATAAATGAAAATAAATGAAAATAAATGAAAATAAATGAAAATAAATGAAAATAAATGAAAGTAAATGAAAATAAATGAAAATAAATGAAAATAAATGAAAATAAATGAAAATAAATGAAAATAAATGAAAATAAATGAAAATAAATGAAAATAAATGAAAATAAATGAAAATAAATGAAAGTAAATGAAAATAAATGAAAATAAATGAAAATAAATGAAAATAAATTAAAATAAATGAAAGTAAATGAAAATAAATGAAAATAAATGAAAATAAATGAAAATAAATGAAAATAAATGAAAATAAATGAAAATAAATGAAAATAAATGAAAATAAATGAAAATAAATGAAAATAAATGAAAATAAATGAAAATAAATGAAAATAAATGAAAATAAATGAAAATAAATGAAAATAAATGAAAATAAATGAAAATAAATGAAAATAAATGAAAATAAATGAAAATAAATGAAAATAAATGAAAATAAATGAAAATAAATGAAAATAAATGAAAATAAATGAAAATAAATGAAAATAAATAAAAATAAATGAAAGTAAATGAAAATAAATGAAAATAAATGAAAATAAATGAAAATAAATGAAAGTAAATGAAAGTAAATGAAAATAAATGAAAATAAATGAAAATAAATGAAAATAAATGAAAATAAATGAAAATAAATGAAAATAAATGAAATTAAATGAAATTAAATGAAAATAAATGAAATTAAATGAAATTAAATGAAATTAAATGAAATTAAATGAAATTAAATGAAAATAAATGAAAATAAATGAAAATAAATGAAAATAAATGAAAATAAATGAAAATAAATGAAAATAAATGAAAATAAATGAAAATAAATGAAAATAAATGAAAATAAATGAAAATAAATGAAAATAAATGAAAATAAATGAAAATAAATGAAAATAAATGAAAATAAATGAAAAGAAATGAAAATAAATGAAAATAAATGAAAATAAATGAAAATAAATGAAAATAAATGAAAATAAATGAAAATAAATGAAAATAAATGAAAATAAATGAAAATAAATGAAAATAAATGAAAATAAATGAAAATAAATGAAAATAAATGAAAATAAATGAAAATAAATGAAAATAAATGAAAATGAATGAAAATAAATGAAAATAAATGAAAATAAATGAAAATAAATGAAAATAAATGAAAATAAATGAAAATAAATGAAAATAAATGAAAATAAATGAAAATAAATGAAAATAAATGAAAATAAATGAAAATAAATGAAAATAAATGAAAATAAATGAAAATAAATGAAAATAAATGAAAATAAATAAAAATAAATGAAAATAAATGAAAATAAATGAAAATAAATGAAAATAAATGAAAATAAATGAAAATAAATGAAAATAAATAAAAATAAATGAAAATAAATGAAAATAAATGAAAATAAATGAAAATAAATGAAAATAAATGAAAATAAATGAAAATAAATGAAAATAAATGAAAATAAATGAAAATAAATGAAAATAAATGAAAATAAATGAAAATAAATGAAAATAAATGAAAATAAATGAAAATAAATGAAAATAAATGAAAATAAATGAAAATAAATGAAAATAAATGAAAATAAATGAAAATAAATGAAAATAAATGAAAATAAATGAAAATAAATGAAAATAAATGAAAATAAATGAAAATAAATGAAAATAAATGAAAATAAATGAAAATAAATGAAAATAAATGAAAATAAATGAAAATAAATGAAAATAAATGAAAATAAATGAAAATTAATGAAAATAAATGAAAATAAATGAAAATAAATGAAAATAAATGAAAATAAATGAAAATAAATGAAAATAAATGAAAATAAATGAAAATAAATGAAAATAAATGAAAATAAATGAAAATAAATGAAAATAAATGAAAATAAATGAAAATAAATGAAAATAAATAAAAATAAATGAAAATAAATGAAAATAAATGAAAATAAATGAAAATAAATGAAAATAAATGAAAATAAACGAAAAATATGAAAATAAATGAAAATAAATGAAAATAAATGAAAATAAATGAAAATTAATGAAAATAAATGAAAATAAATGAAAATAAATGAAAATAAATGAAAATAAATGAAAATAAATGAAAATAAATGAAAATAAATGAAAATAAATGAAAATAAATGAAAATAAATGAAAATAAATGAAAATAAATGAAAATAAATGAAAATAAATGAAAATAAATGAAAATAAATGAAAATAAATGAAAATAAATGAAAATAAATGAAAATAAATGAAAATAAATGAAAATAAATGAAAATAAATGAAAATAAATGAAAATAATGAAAATAAATGAAAATAAATGAAAATAAATGAAAATAAATGAAAATAAATGAAAATAAAAAAATAAATGAAAATAAATGAAAATAAATGAAAATAAATGAAATAAATGAAAATAAATGAAAATAAATGAAAATAAATGAAAATAAATGAAAATAAATGAAAATAAATGAAAATAAATGAAAATAAATGAAAATAAATGAAAATAATGAAAATAAATGAAATAAATGAAAATAAATGAAAATAAATGAAAATAAATGAAAATAAATGAAAATAAATGAAATAAATGAAAATAAATGAAAATAAATGAAAATAAATGAAAATAAATGAAAATAAATGAAAATAAATGAAAATAATGAAAATAAATGAAAATAAATGAAAATAAATGAAAATAAATGAAAATAAATGAAATAAATGAAAATAAATGAAAATAATGAAAATAAATGAAATAAATGAAAATAAATGAAAATAAATGAAAATAAATGAAAATAAATGAAAATAAATGAAAATAAATGAAAATAAATGAAAATAAATGAAATAAATGAAATAAATGAAAATAAATGAAAATAAATGAAAATAAATGAAAATAAATGAAAATAAATGAAAATAAATGAAAATAAATGAAAATAAATGAAAATAAATGAAAATAATGAAAATAAATGAAAATAAATGAAAATAATGAAAATAAATGAAAATAAATGAAAATAAATGAAAATAAATGAAAATAAATGAAAATAAATGAAAATAAATGAAAATAAATGAAAATAAATGAAAATAAATGAAAATAAATGAAAATAAATGAAAATAAATGAAAATAAATGAAAATAAATGAAAATAAATGAAAATAAATGAAATAAATGAAAATAAATGAAAATAAATGAAATAAATGAAATAAATGAAATAATGAAAATAAATGAAAATAAATGAAAATAAATGAAAATAAATGAAATAAATGAAATAAATGAAATAAATGAAAATAAATGAAAATAAATGAAAATGAATAATGAAAATAAATGAAAATAAATGAAAATAAATGAAAATAAATGAAAATAAATGAAATAAATGAAAATAAATGAAAATAAATGAAAATAAATGAAAATAAATGAAAATAAATGAAAATAAATGAAAATAAATGAAAATAAATGAAAATAAATGAAAATAAATGAAAATAAATGAAAATAAATGAAAATAAATGAAAATAAATGAAAATAAATGAAAATAATGAAATAAATGAAAATAAATGAAAATAAATGAAAATAAATGAAAATAAATGAAAATAAATGAAAATAAATGAAAATAATGAAAATAAATGAAAATAAATGAAATAAATGAAAATAAATGAAATAAATGAAAATAAATGAAAATAAATGAAAATAAATGAAATAATGAAAATAAATGAAAATAAATGAAAATAAATGAAAATAAATGAAAATAAATGAAAATAAATGAAAATAAATGAAAATAAATGAAAATAAATGAAAATAAATGAAAATAAATGAAAATAAATGAAATAATGAAAATAAATGAAAATAAATGAAAATAAATGAAAATAAATGAAAATAAATGAAAATAAATGAAAATAAATGAAAATAAATGAAAATAAATGAAAATAAATGAAAATAAATGAAAATAAATGAAAATAAATGAAAATAAATGAAATAAATGAAAATAAATGAAAATAAATGAAAATAAATGAAAATAATGAAAATAAATGAAAATAAATGAAAATAAATGAAAATAAATGAAAATAAATGAAAATAAATGAAAAAAATGAAAATAATGAAAATAAATGAAAATAAATGAAAATAAATGAAAATAAATGAAAATAAATGAAAATAAATGAAAATATATGAAAATAAATGAAAATAAATGAAAATAAATGAAAATAAATGAAAATAAATGAAAATAAATGAATAATGAATAATGAAAATAAATGAAAATAAATGAAAATAAATGAAAATAAATGAAAATAAATGAAAATAAATGAAAATAAAATAATGAAAATAAATGAAAATAAATGAAAATAAATGAAAATAAATGAAAATAAATGAAATAAGAATAAATGAAAATAAATGAAAATAAATGAAAATAAATGAAAATAAATGAAAATAAATGAAAATAAATGAAAATAAATGAAAATAAATGAAAATAAATGAAAATAAATGAAAATAAATGAAAATAAATGAAAATAAATGAAAATAAATGAAAATAAATGAAAATAAATGAAAATAAATGAAAATAAATGAAAATAAATGAAAATAAATGAAAATAAATGAAAATAAATGAAAATAAATGAAAATAAATGAAAATAAATGAAAATAAATGAAAATAAATGAAAATAAATGAAAATAAATGAAAATAAATGAAAATAAATGAAAATAAATGAAAATAAATGAAAATAAATGAAAATAAATGAAAATAAATGAAAATAAATGAAAATAAATGAAAATAAATGAAAATAAATGAAAATAAATGAAAATAAATGAAAATAAATGAAAATAAATGAAAATAAATGAAAATAAATGAAAATAAATGAAAATAAATGAAAATAAATGAAAATAAATGAAAATAAATGAAAATAAATGAAAATAAATGAAAATAAATGAAAATAAATGAAAATAAATGAAAATAAATGAAAATAAATGAAAATAAATGAAAATAAATGAAAATAAATGAAAATAAATGAAAATAAATGAAAATAAATGAAAATAAATGAAAATAAATGAAAATAAATGAAAATAAATGAAAATAAATGAAAATAAATGAAAATAAATGAAAATAAATGAAAATAAATGAAAATAAATGAAAATAAATGAAAATAAATGAAAATAAATGAAAATAAATGAAAATAAATGAAAATAAATGAAAATAAATGAAAATAAATGAAAATAAATGAAAATAAATGAAAATAAATGAAAATAAATGAAAATAAATGAAAATAAATGAAAATAAATGAAAATAAATGAAAATAAATGAAAATAAATGAAAATAAATGAAAATAAATGAAAATAAATGAAAATAAATGAAAATAAATGAAAATAAATGAAAATAAATGAAAATAAATGAAAATAAATGAAAATAAATGAAAATAAATGAAAATAAATGAAAATAAATGAAAATAAATGAAAATAAATGAAAATAAATGAAAATAAATGAAAATAAATGAAAATAAATGAAAATAAATGAAAATAAATGAAAATAAATGAAAATAAATGAAAATAAATGAAAATAAATGAAAATAAATGAAAATAAATGAAAATAAATGAAAATAAATGAAAATAAATGAAAATAAATGAAAATAAATGAAAATAAATGAAAATAAATGAAAATAAATGAAAATAAATGAAAATAAATGAAAATAAATGAAAATAAATGAAAATAAATGAAAATAAATGAAAATAAATGAAAATAAATGAAAATAAATGAAAATAAATGAAAATAAATGAAAATAAATGAAAATAAATGAAAATAAATGAAAATAAATGAAAATAAATGAAAATAAATGAAAATAAATGAAAATAAATGAAAATAAATGAAAATAAATGAAAATAAATGAAAATAAATGAAAATAAATGAAAATAAATGAAAATAAATGAAAATAAATGAAAATAAATGAAAATAAATGAAAATAAATGAAAATAAATGAAAATAAATGAAAATAAATGAAAATAAATGAAAATAAATGAAAATAAATGAAAATAAATGAAAATAAATGAAAATAAATGAAAATAAATGAAAATAAATGAAAATAAATGAAAATAAATGAAAATAAATGAAAATAAATGAAAATAAATGAAAATAAATGAAAATAAATGAAAATAAATGAAAATAAATGAAAATAAATGAAAATAAATGAAAATAAATGAAAATAAATGAAAATAAATGAAAATAAATGAAAATAAATGAAAATAAATGAAAATAAATGAAAATAAATGAAAATAAATGAAAATAAATGAAAATAAATGAAAATAAATGAAAATAAATGAAAATAAATGAAAATAAATGAAAATAAATGAAAATAAATGAAAATAAATGAAAATAAATGAAAATAAATGAAAATAAATGAAAATAAATGAAAATAAATGAAAATAAATGAAAATAAATGAAAATAAATGAAAATAAATGAAAATAAATGAAAATAAATGAAAATAAATGAAAATAAATGAAAATAAATGAAAATAAATGAAAATAAATGAAAATAAATGAAAATAAATGAAAATAAATGAAAATAAATGAAAATAAATGAAAATAAATGAAAATAAATGAAAATAAATGAAAATAAATGAAAATAAATGAAAATAAATGAAAATAAATGAAAATAAATGAAAATAAATGAAAATAAATGAAAATAAATGAAAATAAATGAAAATAAATGAAAATAAATGAAAATAAATGAAAATAAATGAAAATAAATGAAAATAAATGAAAATAAATGAAAATAAATGAAAATAAATGAAAATAAATGAAAATAAATGAAAATAAATGAAAATAAATGAAAATAAATGAAAATAAATGAAAATAAATGAAAATAAATGAAAATAAATGAAAATAAATGAAAATAAATGAAAATAAATGAAAATAAATGAAAATAAATGAAAATAAATGAAAATAAATGAAAATAAATGAAAATAAATGAAAATAAATGAAAATAAATGAAAATAAATGAAAATAAATGAAAATAAATGAAAATAAATGAAAATAAATGAAAATAAATGAAAATAAATGAAAATAAATGAAAATAAATGAAAATAAATGAAAATAAATGAAAATAAATGAAAATAAATGAAAATAAATGAAAATAAATGAAAATAAATGAAAATAAATGAAAATAAATGAAAATAAATGAAAACAAATGAAAATACATGTAAATACATGAAAGCGAATGAAAATAAATCAAAATACATGAAAATAAATGAAAATAAATGAAAACAAATGAAAACAAATGAAAATACATGCAAATACATGAAAGTAAATGAAAATAAATAAAACCTAGTGAAAACACTTGTAAATACATTAAAGTGAATAAAAATAAATGAAAATGAATGAAAATAATTGAAGATAAATGAAAATAAATGTTAAAATATGAAAATAAATGAAAATAAATGAAAATAAATGAAAATAAATGAAAATAAATGAAAATAAATGAAAATAAATGAAAATAAATGAAAATAAATGAAAATAAATGAAAATAAATGAAAATAAATGAAAATAAATGAAAATAAATGAAAATAAATGAAAATAAATGAAAATAAATGAAAATAAATGAAAATAAATGAAAATAAATGAAAATAAATGAAAATAAATGAAAATAAATGAAAATAAATGAAAATAAATGAAAATAAATGAAAATAAATGAAAATAAATGAAAATAAATGAAAATAAATGAAAATAAATGAAAATAAATGAAAATAAATGAAAATAAATGAAAATAAATGAAAATAAATGAAAATAAATGAAAATAAATGAAAATAAATGAAAATAAATGAAAATAAATGAAAATAAATGAAAATAAATGAAAATAAATGAAAATAAATGAAAATAAATGAAAATAAATGAAAATAAATGAAAATAAATGAAAATAAATGAAAATAAATGAAAATAAATGAAAACAAATGAAAATACATGTAAATACATGAAAGCGAATGAAAATAAATCAAAATACATGAAAATAAATGAAAATAAATGAAAACAAATGAAAACAAATGAAAATACATGCAAATACATGAAAGTAAATGAAAATAAATAAAACCTAGTGAAAACACTTGTAAATACATTAAAGTGAATAAAAATAAATGAAAATGAATGAAAATAATTGAAGATAAATGAAAATAAATGTTAAAATATGAAAATAAATGAAAATAAATGTAAATAAATGAAAATACATGTAAATAAATGAAAATAAATAAAACAAATGAAAATACATGTAAGTACATGAAAGTAAATGAAAAGAAATGAAAATACATGTAAATAAATGAAAACAAATGAAAATGCATGTAAATACATGAAAGTAAATGAAAATAAATAAAAGTAGATGAATATAATTGAAGATTAATGAAAATAAGTGATTATATATCAAAATAAATGAAAATACATAGAAATACATGTAAAGAAATGAAAATAAATGAAAATACATGTAATTAAATGGAAATAAATGAAAATAAATGAAAATAAATTAAAATAAATGAAAATAAATGAAAATAAATGAAAATAAATGAAAATAAATGAAAATAAATGAAAATAAATGAAAATAAATGAAAATAAATGAAAATAAATGAAAATAAATGAAAATAAATGAAAATAAATGAAAATAAATGAAAATAAATGAAAATAAATGAAAATAAATGAAAATAAATGAAAATAAATGAAAATAAATGAAAATAAATGAAAATAAATGAAAATAAATGAAAATAAATGAAAATAAATGAAAATAAATGAAAATAAATGAAAATAAATGAAAATAAATGAAAATAAATGAAAATAAATGAAAATAAATGAAAATAAATGAAAATAAATGAAAATAAATGAAAATAAATGAAAATAAATGAAAATAAATGAAAATAAATGAAAATAAATGAAAATAAATGAAAATAAATGAAAATAAATGAAAATAAATGAAAATAAATGAAAATAAATGAAAATAAATGAAAATAAATGAAAATAAATGAAAATAAATGAAAATAAATGAAAATAAATGAAAATAAATGAAAATAAATGAAAATAAATGAAAATAAATGAAAATAAATGAAAATAAATGAAAATAAATGAAAATAAATGAAAATAAATGAAAATAAATGAAAATAAATGAAAATAAATGAAAATAAATGAAAATAAATGAAAATAAATGAAAATAAATGAAAATAAATGAAAATAAATGAAAATAAATGAAAATAAATGAAAATAAATGAAAATAAATGAAAATAAATGAAAATAAATGAAAATAAATGAAAATAAATGAAAATAAATGAAAATAAATGAAAATAAATGAAAATTAATGAAAATAAATGAAAATAAATGAAAATAAATGAAAATAAATGAAAATAAATGAAAATAAATGAAAATAAATGAAAATAAATGAAAATAAATGAAAATAAATGAAAATAAATGAAAATAAATGAAAATAAATGAAAATAAATGAAAATAATGAAAATAAATGAAAATAAATGAAAATAAATGAAAATAAATGAAAATAAATGAAAATAAATGAAAATAAATGAAAATAAATGAAATAAATGAAAATAAATGAAATAAATGAAAATAAATGAAAATAAATGAAAATAAATGAAAATAAATGAAAATAAATGAAAATAAATGAAAATATATGAAAAAATATGAAAATATATGAAAATAAATGAAAATAAATGAAAATAAATGAAAATAAATGAAAATAAATGAAAATAAATGAAAATAAATGAAAATAAATGAAAATAAATGAAAATAAATGAAAATAAATGAAAATAAATGAAAATAAATGAAAATAAATGAAAATAAATGAAAATAATGAAATAAATGAAAATAAATGAAAATAATGAAAATAAATGAAAATAAATGAAAATAAATGAAAATAAATGAAAATAAATGAAAATAAATGAAAATAAATGAAATAAATGAAAATAAATGAAAATAAATGAAAATAAATGAAAATAAATGAAATAAATGAAAATAAATGAAAATAATGAAAATAAATGAAAATAAATGAAAATAATGAAATTAAATGAAAATAATGAAAATAAATGAAAATAAATGAAAATAAATGAAAATAAATGAAAATAAATGAAAATAAATGAAATAATTGAAATAAATGAAAATAAATGAAAATAAATGAAAATAAATGAAAATAAATGAAAATAAATGAAAATAAATGAAAATAAATGAAAATAAATGAAAATAAATGAAAATAATGAAATTAAATGAAAATAAATGAAAATAATGAAAATAAATGAAAATAAATGAAAATAAATGAAAATAAATGAAAATAAATGAAAATAAATGAAAATAAATGAAAATAAATGAAAATAAATGAAAATAAATGAAAATAATTGAAAATAATGAAATAAATGTAAATAAATGAAAATAAATGAAAATAAATGAAAATAAATGTAAATAAATGAAAATAAATGAAAATAATGAAAATAAATGAAAATTAAATGTAAATAAATGAAAATAAATGAAAATAAATGAAAATAAATGTTAAATAAATGAAAATAAATGAAAATAAATGAAAATAAATGAAAATAAATGAAATAAATGAAAATAAATGAATATAAATGAAATAAATGAAAATAAATGAAAATAAATGAAAATAAATGAAAATAAATGAAAATAAATGAAAATAAATGAAAATAAATGAAAATAAATGAAAATAAATGAAAATAAATGAAAATAAATGAAAATAAATGAAAATAAATGAAAATAAATGTAAATAAATGAAAATAAATGAAATAAATGAAAATAAATGAAAATAAATGAAAATAAATGAAAATTAAATGAAAATAAATGAAAATACATGAAAATAAATGAAAATAAATGAAAATAAATGAAAATAAATGAATAAATGAAAATAAATGAAAATAAATGAAAATAAATGAAAATAAATGAAAATAAATGAAAATAAATGAAAATAAATGAAAATAAATGAAAATAAATGAAAATAAATGAAAATAAATGAAAATAAATGAAAATAAATGAAAATAAATGAAAATAAATGAAAATAAATGAAAATAAATGAAAATAAATGAAAATAATGAAAATAAATGAAAATAAATGAAAATAAATGAAAATAAATGAAAATAAATGAAAATAAATGAAAATAAATGAAATAAATGAAATAAATGAAAATAAATGAAAATAAATGAAAATAAATGAAAATAAATGAAAATAAATGAAAATAAATGAAAATAAATGAAAATAAATGAAAATAAATGAAAATAAATGAAAATAAATGAAATAATGAAATAAATGAAATTAAATGAAAATAAATGAAAATAAATGAAAATTAATGAAAATAAATGAAAATAAATGAAAATAAATGAAAATAAATGAAAAAAATGAAAATAAATGAAAATAAATGAAAATAAATGAAATAAATGAAAATAAATGAAAATAAATGAAATAAATGAAAATAAATGAAAATAAATGAAAATAAATGAATAATGAAATAAATGAAAATAAATGAAAATAAATGAAAATAAATGAAAATAATGAAAATAAATGAAAATAAATGAAAATATAAATGAAATAAATAAATGAAATAAATGAAAATAAATGAAAATAAATGAAAATAAATGAAAATAAATGAAAATAAATGAAAATAAATGAAAATAAATGAAAATAAATGAAAATAAATGAAAATAAATGAAAATAAATGAAAATAAATGAAAATAAATGAAAATAAATGAAAATAAATGAAAATAAATGAAAATAAATGAAAATAAATGAAAATAAATGAAAATAAATGAAAATAATGAAAATAAATGAAAATAATGAAAATAAATGAAAATAAATGAAAATAAATGAAAATAATGAAAATAAATGAAAATAATGAAAATAAATGAAAATAAATGAAAATAAATGAAAATAATGAAAATAAATGAAAATAAATGAAAATAAATGAAAATAAATGAAAATAAATGAAAATAAATGAAAATAAATGAAAATAAATGAAAATAAATGAAAATAAATGAAATAAATGAAAATAAATGAAAATAAATGAAAATAAATGAAAATAAATGAAAATAAATGAAAATAAATGAAATAAATGAAAATAAATGAAAATAATGAAAATAAATGAAAATAAATGAAATAAATGAAAATAAATGAAAATAAATGAAAATAAATGAAAATTAAATGAAAATAAATGAAAATAAATGAAAATAAATGAAAATAAATGAATAATGAAAATAAATGAAAATAAATGAAATAATGAAATAAATGAAAATAAATGAAAATAAATGAAAATAAATGAAAATAAATGAAAATAAATGAAAATAAATGAAAATAAATGAAAATAAATGAAAATAAATGAAAATAAATGAAAATAAATGAAAATAAATGAAAATAAATGAAAATAAATGAAAATAAATGAAAATAAATGAAAATAAATGAAAATAAATGAAAATAAATGAAAATAAATGAAAATAAATGAAAATAAATGAAAATAAATGAAAATAAATGAAAATAAATGAAAATAAATGAAAATAATGAAAATAAATGAAAATAAATGAAAATAAATGAAAATAATGAAAATAAATGAAATAAATGAAAATAAATGAAAATAAATGAAAATAAATGAAAATAAATGAAAATAAATGAAATAAATGAAAATAAATGAAAATAAATGAAAATAAATGAAAATAAATGAAAATAATGAAAATAAATGAAAATAAATGAAAATAATGAAAATAAATGAAAATAAATGAAAATAAATGAAAATAAATGAAAATAAATGAAAATAAATGAAAATAAATGAAAATAAATGAAAATAAATGAAAATAAATGAAAATAAATGAAAATAAATGAAAATAAATGAAAATAAATGAAAATAAATGAAAATAAATGAAAATAAATGAAATAAATGAAAATAAATGAAAATAAATGAAAATAAATGAAAATAAATGAAAATAAATGAAAATAAATGAAAATAAATGAAATAAATGAAAATAAATGAAATAAATGAAAATAAATGAAAATAAATGAAAATAAATTGAAAATAAATGAAAATAAATGAAAATAAATGAAAATAAATGAAAATAAATGAAAATAAATGAAAATAAATGAAAATAAATGAAAATAAATGAAAATATGAAAATAAATGAAAATAAATGAAAATAAATGAAATAAATGAAAATAAATGAAAATAAATGAAAATAAATGAAAATAAATGAAAATAAATGAAAATAATGAAAATAAATGAAAATAAATGAAAATAAATGAAAATTAAATGAAATAAATGAAAATAAATGAAAATAAATGAAAATAAATGAAAATAAATGAAAATAATGAAAATAAATGAAAATAAATGAAAATAAATGAAAATAATGAAAATAAATGAAAATAAATGAAAATAAATGAAAATAAATGAAAATAAATGAATAAATGAATAATGAAAATAAATGAAAATTAATGAAAATAAATGAAAATAAATGAAAATAAATGAAATAATAAAATGAAAATAAATGAAAATAAATGAAAATAAATGAAAATAAATGAAATAAATGAAAATAAATGAAAATAAATGAAATAATGAAATAATGAAAATAAATGAAAATAATGAAAATAAATGAAAATAAATGAAAATAAATGAAAATAAATGAAATAATGAAAATAAATGAAAATAAATGAAAATAAATGAAAATAAATGAAAATAAATGAAAATAAATGAAAATAAATGAAAATAAATGAAAATAAATGAAAATAAATGAAATAAATGAAAATAAATGAAAATAAATGAAAATAAATGAAAATAAATGAAAATAAATGAAAATAAATGAAAATAAATGAAAATAAATGAAAATAAATGAAAATAAATGAAAATAAATGAAAATAAATGAAAATAAATGAAAATAAATGAAAATAAATGAAAATAAATGAAAATTAATGAAAATAAATGAAAATAAATGAAAATAAATGAAAATAAATGAAAATAAATGAAATAAATGAAAATAAATGAAAATAAATGAAAATAAATGAAAATAAATGAAATAAATGAAAATAAATGAAAATAAATGAAAATAAATGAAAATAAATGAAATAAATGAAAATAAATGAAAATAAATGAAAATAAATGAAAATAATGAAAATAAATGAAAATAAATGAAAATAAATGAAAATAAATGAAAATAAATGAAAATAAATGAAATTAAATGAAAATAATGAAAATTAATGAAAATAAATGAAAATAAATGAAAATAATGAAAATAAATGAAAATAAATGAAAATAAATGAAAATAAATGAAATAAATGAAAATAAATGAAAATAAATGAAAATAAATGAAAATAATGAAAATAAATGAAAATAAATGAAAATAAATGAAAATAAATGAAAATAAATGAAAATAAATGAAAATAAATGAAAATAAATGAAAATAAATGAAAATAAATGAAATAATTATATGAAATAAATGAAAATGAAAATAAATGAAAATAAATGAAAATAAATGAAAATAAATGAAAATAAATGAAAATAAATGAAAATAAATGAAAATAAATGAAATAAATGAAAATAAATGAAAATAAATGAAAATAAATGAAAATAAATGAAAATAAATGAAAATAAATGAAAATAAATGAAATAAATGAAAATAAATGAAAATAAATGAAATAAATGAAAATAAATGAAAATAAATGAAAATAAATGAAATAAATGAAAATAAATGAAAATAAATGAAATTAAATGAAAATAAATGAAAATAAATGAAAATAAATGAAATAAATGAAAATAAATGAAATAAATGAAAATAAATGAAAATAAATGAAAATAAATGAAAATAAATGAAAATTAATGAAAATAAATGAAAATAAATGAAAATAAATGAAAATAATGAAAATAAATGAAAATAAATGAAAATAAATGAAAATAAATGAAAATAATGAAAATAAATGAAAATAAATGAAAATAAATGAAAATAATGAAAATAAATGAAATAAATGAAAATAAATGAAAATAAATGAATGAATAATGAAATAATGTTAATTAAATGAAAATAAATGAAATAAATGAAAATAAATGAAATAAATGAAAATAAATGAAATAAATGAAAATAAATGAAAATAAATGAAAATAAATGAAAATAAATGAAAATAAATGAAAATAAATGAAAATAAATGAAAATAAATGAAAATAAATGAAATAAATGAAATAAATGAAATAAATGAAATAAATGAAAATAAATGAAATAAATGAAAATAAATGAAAATAAATGAAAATAAATGAAAATAAATGAAAATAAATGAAAATAAATGAAAATAAATGAAAATAAATGAAAATAAATGAAAATAAATGAAAATAAATGAAAATAAATGAAAATAAATGAAAATAAATGAAAATAAATGAAAATAAATGAAAATAAATGAAATAAATGAAAATAAATGAAAATAAATGAAAATAAATGAAAATAAATGAAAATATGAAATAATGAAAATAAATGAAAATAAATGAAAATAAATGAAATTAATGAAATAAATGAAATAAATGAAAATAAATGAAAATAAATGAAATAATGAAATAAATGAAAATAATGAAAATAAATGAAATAAATGAAAATAAATGAAAATAAATGAAAATAAATGAAAATAAATGAAAATAAATGAAAATAAATGAAAATAAATGAAAATAAATGAAAATAAATGAAAATAAATGAAAATAAATGAAAATAAATGAAAATAAATGAAAATAATGAAAATAAATGAAAATAAATGAAAATAAATGAAAATAAATGAAATAAATGAAAATAAATGAAAATAAATGAAAATAATGAAATAAATGAAAATAAATGAAAATAAATGAAATAAATGAAAATAATGAAAATAAATGAAAATAAATGAAAATAAATGAAAATAAATGAAATAAATGAAAATAAATTGAAATAAATGAAAATAAATGAAAATAAATGAAAATAAATGAAAATAAATGAAAATAAATGAAAATAAATGAAAATAAATGTTAATAATGAAATTAAATGAAAATAAATGAAATAAATGAAAATAAATGAAATTAATGAAAATAAATGAAAATAAATGAAAATAAATGAAAATAAATGAAAATAAATGAAAATAAATGAAAATAAATGAAAATAATGAAAATAAATGAAAATAAATGAATAATAAATGAAAATAAATGAAATAAATGAAAATAAATGTTAATAATGAAAATAAATGAAAATAAATGAAAATAAATGAAAATAAATGAAAATAAATGAAAATAAATGAAAATAATGAAAATAAATGAAAATAAATGAAAATAAATGAAAATAAATGAAAATAAATGAAAATAAATGAAAATAATGAAAATAAATGAAAATAAATGAAATAAATGAAAATAAATGAAAATAAATGAAAATAAATGAAAATAAATGAAAATAAATGAAATAAATGAAATAAATGAAAATAAATGAAATTAAAATAATGAAATAAATGAAAATAATGAAAATAAATGAAAATAAATGAATATAAATGAAATAAATGAAAATAAATGAAATAAATGAAAATAAATGAAAATAAATGAAAATAAATGAAAATAAATGAAAATAAATGAAAATAAATGAAAATAAATGAAAATAAATGAAATAAATGAAAATAATTGAAAATAAATGAAAATAAATGAAAATAAATGAAAATAAATGAAAATAAATGAAAATAAATGAAATAAATGAAAATAAATGAAAATAAATGAAAAATTAAAATGAAAATAAATGAAATAAATGAAAATAATGTTTTAATGAATTAATTGAAAATAAATGAAAATAAATTGAAATTAATGAAAATAAATGAAATTGAAATTAAATGAAATAAATGAAAATAAATGAAAATAAATGAAAATAAATGAAAATTAATGAAAATAAATGAAAATAAATGAAAATAAATGAAAATAAATGAAAATAAATGAAATAAATGAAATAATGAATTAAATGAAATAAATGAAATAAATGAAAATAAATGAAATAATATGAATGTTATTTAAATGTTTTAAATGAAATTAATGAAATAAATAAATGATTTAATTTAATGAAAATAAATGAAAATAAATGAAAATAAATGAAAATAAATGAAAATAAATGAAAATAAATGAAAATAAATGAAAATAAATGAAAATAAATGAAAATAAATGAAAATAAATGAAAATAATGAAAATAAATGAAAATAAATGAAAATAAATGAAAATAAATGAAAATAAATGAAAATAAATGAAATTAAATGAAAATAAATGAAAATAAATGAAATAATGAAAATAAATGAAATAAATGAAAATAATGAAATTAATGAAAATAATGAAAATAAATGAAAATAAATGAAAATAAATGAAAATAATGAAAATAAATGAAAATAAATGAAAATAAATGAAAATAAATGAAAATAAATGAAAATAATGAAAATAAATGAAATAAATGAAATAATTGAAAATAAATGAAAATAAATGAAAATAAATGAAAATAAATGAAAATAAATGAAAATAAATGAAAATAAATGAAAATTAATGAAAATAAATGAAATAAATGAAAATAAATGAAATAAATGAAAATAAATGAAAAAAAATGAAAACAAATGAAAATACATGTAAATACATGAAAGCGAATGAAAATAAATCAAAATACATGAAAATAAATGAAAATAAATGAAAACAAATGAAAACAAATGAAAATACATGCAAATACATGAAAGTAAATGAAGATAAATAAAACCTAGTGAAAACACTTGTAAATACATTAAAGTGAATAAAAATAAATGAAAATGAATGAAAATAATTGAAGATAAATGAAAATAAATGTTAAAATATGAAAATAAATGAAAATAAATGAAAATAAATGAAAATAAATGAAAATAAATGAAAATAAATGAAAATAAATGAAAATAAATGAAAATAAATGAAAATAAATGAAAATAAATGAAAATAAATGAAAATAAATGAAAATAAATGAAAATAAATGAAAATAAA